>JAKCOZ010000587.1:0-118513 GCA_022605955.1 Rallus limicola | reverse complement strand
GGCATAGCTTGTCTGAAACCTCCTAACAGGACACACAAGCAGACCCTGTCACTTTGGCTCTCAGCCTTTTCCTTTGCCTGGAAAGAGGGAACATGCCTGGAACCTCCTACGGTGCTTTTCTCGGCCCTAGCAGACTGCAGTTCAAAACATGCTAAACGTCCAGCAATAACTCCCAAAGTAAAGAAGCTAGGCATGAAAGGCATAGCTTGTCTGAAACCTCCTAACAGGACACACAAGCAGACCCTGTCACTTTGGCTCTCAGCCTTTTCCTTTGCCTGGAAAGAGGGAACATGCCTGGAACCTCCTACGGTGCTTTTCTCGGCCCTAGCAGACTGCAGTTCAAAACATGCTAAACGTCCAGCAATAACTCCCAAAGTAAAGAAGCTAGGCATGAAAGGCATAGCTTGTCTGAAACCTCCTAACAGGACACACAAGCAGACCCTGTCACTTTGGCTCTCAGCCTTTTCCTTTGCCTGGAAAGAGGGAACATGCCTGGAACCTCCTACGGTGCTTTTCTCGGCCCTAGCAGACTGCAGTTCAAAACATGCTAAACGTCCAGCAATAACTCCCAAAGTAAAGAAGCTAGGACTGAAAGGCATAGCTTGTCTGAAACCTCCTAACAGGACACACAAGCAGACCCTGTCACTTTGGCTCTCAGCCTTTTCCTTTGCCTGGAAAGAGGGAACATGCCTGGAACCTCCTACGGTGCTTTTCTCGGCCCTAGCAGACTGCAGTTCAAAACATGCTAAACGTCCAGCAATAACTCCCAAAGTAAAGAAGCTAGGCATGAAAGGCATAGCTTGTCTGAAACCTCCTAACAGGACACACAAGCAGACCCTGTCACTTTGGCTCTCAGCCTTTTCCTTTGCCTGGAAACAGGGAACATGCCTGGAACCTCCTACGGTGCTTTTCTCGGCCCTAGCAGACTGCAGTTCAAAACATGCTAAACGTCCAGCAATAACTCCCAAAGTAAAGAAGCTAGGACTGAAAGGCATAGCTTGTCTGAAACCTCCTAACAGGACACACAAGCAGACCCTGTCACTTTGGCTCTCAGCCTTTTCCTTTGCCTGGAAAGAGGGAACATGCCTGGAACCTCCTACGGTGCTTTTCTCGGCCCTAGCAGACTGCAGTTCAAAACATGCTAAACGTCCAGCAATAACTCCCAAAGTAAACAAGCTAGGACTGAAAGGCATAGCTTGTCTGAAACCTCCTAACAGGACACACAAGCAGACCCTGTCACTTTGGCTCTCAGCCTTTTCCTTTGCCTGGAAAGAGGGAACATGCCTGGAACCTCCTACAGTGCTTTTCTCGGCCCTAGCAGACTGCAGTTCAAAACATGCTAAACGTCCAGCAATAACTCCCAAAGTAAAGAAGCTAGGCATGAAAGGCATAGCTTGTCTGAAACCTCCTAACAGGACACACAAGCAGACCCTGTCACTTTGGCTCTCAGCCTTTTCCTTTGCCTGGAAAGAGGGAACATACCTGCTACCTCCTACGGTGCTTTTCTCGGCCCTAGCAGACTGCAGTTCAAAACATGCTAAACGTCCAGCAATAACTCCCAAAGTAAAGAAGCTAGGCATGGAAGGCATAGCTTGTCTGAAACCTCCTAACAGGACACACAAGCAGACCCTGTCACTTTGGCTCTCAGCCTTTTCCTTTGCCTGGAAAGAGGGAACATGCCTGGAACCTCCTACGGTGCTTTTCTCGGCCTTAGCAGACTGCAGTTCAAAACATGCTAAACGTCCAGCAATAACTCCCAAAGTAAAGAAGCTAGGCATGAAAGGCATAGCTTGTCTGAAACCTCCTAACAGGACACACAAGCAGACCCTGTCACTTTGGCTCTCAGCCTTTTCCTTTGCCTGGAAAGAGGGAACATGCCTGGAACCTCCTACGGTGCTTTTCTCGGCCCTAGCAGACTGCAGTTCAAAACATGCTAAACGTCCAGCAATAACTCCCAAAGTAAAGAAGCTAGGCATGAAAGGCATAGCTTGTCTGAAACCTCCTAACAGGACACACAAGCAGACCCTGTCACTTTGGCTCTCAGCCTTTTCCTTTGCCTGGAAAGAGGGAACATGCCTGGAACCTCCTACGGTGCTTTTCTCGGCCCTAGCAGACTGCAGTTCAAAACATGCTAAACGTCCAGCAATAACTCCCAAAGTAAAGAAGCTAGGCATGAAAGGCATAGCTTGTCTGAAACCTCCTAACAGGACACACAAGCAGACCCTGTCACTTTGGCTCTCAGCCTTTTCCTTTGCCTGGAAAGAGGGAACATGCCTGGAACCTCCTACGGTGCTTTTCTCGGCCCTAGCAGACTGCAGTTCAAAACATGCTAAACGTCCAGCAATAACTCCCAAAGTAAAGAAGCTAGGACTGAAAGGCATAGCTTGTCTGAAACCTCCTAACAGGACACACAAGCAGACCCTGTCACTTTGGCTCTCAGCCTTTTCCTTTGCCTGGAAAGAGGGAACATGCCTGGAACCTCCTACAGTGCTTTTCTCGGCCCTAGCAGACTGCAGTTCAAAACATGCTAAACGTCCAGCAATAACTCCCAAAGTAAAGAAGCTAGGCATGAAAGGCATAGCTTGTCTGAAACCTCCTAACAGGACACACAAGCAGACCCTGTCACTTTGGCTCTCAGCCTTTTCCTTTGCCTGGAAAGAGGGAACATGCCTGGAACCTCCTACGGTGCTTTTCTCGGCCCTAGCAGACTGCAGTTCAAAACATGCTAAACGTCCAGCAATAACTCCCAAAGTAAAGAAGCTAGGACTGAAAGGCATAGCTTGTCTGAAACCTCCTAACAGGACACACAAGCAGACCCTGTCACTTTGGCTCTCAGCCTTTTCCTTTGCCTGGAAAGAGGGAACATGCCTGGAACCTCCTACGGTGCTTTTCTCGGCCCTAGCAGACTGCAGTTCAAAACATGCTAAACGTCCAGCAATAACTCCCAAAGTAAAGAAGCTAGGACTGAAAGGCATAGCTTGTCTGAAACCTCCTAACAGGACACACAAGCAGACCCTGTCACTTTGGCTCTCAGCCTTTTCCTTTGCCTGGAAAGAGGGAACATGCCTGGAACCTCCTACGGTGCTTTTCTCGGCCCTAGCAGACTGCAGTTCAAAACATGCTAAACGTCCAGCAATAACTCCCAAAGTAAAGAAGCTAGGACTGAAAGCCATAGCTTGTCTGAAACCTCCTAACAGGACACACAAGCAGACCCTGTCACTTTGGCTCTCAGCCTTTTCCTTTGCCTGGAAAGAGGGAACATGCCTGGAACCTCCTACGGTGCTTTTCTCGGCCCTAGCAGACTGCAGTTCAAAACATGCTAAACGTCCAGCAATAACTCCCAAAGTAAAGAAGCTAGGCATGAAAGGCATAGCTTGTCTGAAACCTCCTAACAGGACACACAAGCAGACCCTGTCACTTTGGCTCTCAGCCTTTTCCTTTGCCTGGAAACAGGGAACATGCCTGGAACCTCCTACGGTGCTTTTCTCGGCCCTAGCAGACTGCAGTTCAAAACATGCTAAACGTCCAGCAATAACTCCCAAAGTAAAGAAGCTAGGACTGAAAGGCATAGCTTGTCTGAAACCTCCTAACAGGACACACAAGCAGACCCTGTCACTTTGGCTCTCAGCCTTTTCCTTTGCCTGGAAAGAGGGAACATGCCTGGAACCTCCTACGGTGCTTTTCTCAGCCCTAGCAGACTGCAGTTCAAAACATGCTAAACGTCCAGCAATAACTCCCAAAGTAAAGAAGCTAGGCATGAAAGGCATAGCTTGTCTGAAACCTCCTAACAGGACACACAAGCAGACCCTGTCACTTTGGCTCTCAGCCTTTTCCTTTGCCTGGAAAGAGGGAACATGCCTGGAACCTCCTACGGTGCTTTTCTCGGCCCTAGCAGACTGCAGTTCAAAACATGCTAAACGTCCAGCAATAACTCCCAAAGTAAACAAGCTAGGACTGAAAGGCATAGCTTGTCTGAAACCTCCTAACAGGACACACAAGCAGACCCTGTCACTTTGGCTCTCAGCCTTTTCCTTTGCCTGGAAAGAGGGAACATGCCTGGAACCTCCTACGGTGCTTTTCTCGGCCCTAGCAGACTGCAGTTCAAAACATGCTAAACGTCCAACAATAACTCCCAAAGTAAAGAAGCTAGGCATGAAAGGCATAGCTTGTCTGAAACCTCCTAACAGGACACACAAGCAGACCCTGTCACTTTGGCTCTCAGCCTTTTCCTTTGCCTGGAAAGAGGGAACATGCCTGGAACCTCCTACGGTGCTTTTCTCGGCCCTAGCAGACTGCAGTTCAAAACATGCTAAACGTCCAGCAATAACTCCCAAAGTAAAGAAGCTAGGCATGAAAGGCATAGCTTGTCTGAAACCTCCTAACAGGACACACAAGCAGACCCTGTCACTTTGGCTCTCAGCCTTTTCCTTTGCCTGGAAAGAGGGAACATACCTGCTACCTCCTACAGTGCTTTTCTCGGCCCTAGCAGACTGCAGTTCAAAACATGCTAAACGTCCAGCAATAACTCCCAAAGTAAAGAAGCTAGGCATGAAAGGCATAGCTTGTCTGAAACCTCCTAACAGGACACACAAGCAGACCCTGTCACTTTGGCTCTCAGCCTTTTCCTTTGCCTGGAAAGAGGGAACATGCCTGGAACCTCCTACGGTGCTTTTCTCGGCCCTAGCAGACTGCAGTTCAAAACATGCTAAACGTCCAGCAATAACTCCCAAAGTAAAGAAGCTAGGCATGAAAGGCATAGCTTGTCTGAAACCTCCTAACAGGACACACAAGCAGACCCTATCACTTTGGCTCTCAGCCTTTTCCTTTGCCTGGAAAGAGGGAACATGCCTGGAACCTCCTACGGTGCTTTTCTCGGCCCTAGCAGACTGCAGTTCAAAACATGCTAAACGTCCAGCAATAACTCCCAAAGTAAAGAAGCTAGGCATGAAAGGCATAGCTTGTCTGAAACCTCCTAACAGGACACACAAGCAGACCCTGTCACTTTGGCTCTCAGCCTTTTCCTTTGCCTGGAAAGAGGGAACATGCCTGGAACCTCCTACAGTGCTTTTCTCGGCCCTAGCAGACTGCAGTTCAAAACATGCTAAACGTCCAGCAATAACTCCCAAAGTAAAGAAGCTAGGCATGAAAGGCATAGCTTGTCTGAAACCTCCTAACAGGACACACAAGCAGACCCTGTCACTTTGACTCTCAGCCTTTTCCTTTGCCTGGAAAGAGGGAACATACCTGCTACCTCCTACGGTGCTTTTCTCGGCCCTAGCAGACTGCAGTTCAAAACATGCTAAACGTCCAGCAATAACTCCCAAAGTAAAGAAGCTAGGCATGGAAGGCATAGCTTGTCTGAAACCTCCTAACAGGACACACAAGCAGACCCTGTCACTTTAGCTCTCAGCCTTTTCCTTTGCCTGGAAAGAGGGAACATGCCTGGAACCTCCTACGGTGCTTTTCTCGGCCCTAGCAGACTGCAGTTCAAAACATGCTAAACGTCCAGCAATAACTCCCAAAGTAAAGAAGCTAGGACTGAAAGGCATAGCTTGTCTGAAACCTCCTAACAGGACACACAAGCAGACCCTGTCACTTTGGCTCTCAGCCTTTTCCTTTGCCTGGAAAGAGGGAACATGCCTGGAACCTCCTACGGTGCTTTTCTCGGCCCTAGCAGACTGCAGTTCAAAACATGCTAAACGTCCAGCAATAACTCCCAAAGTAAAGAAGCTAGGACTGAAAGGCATAGCTTGTCTGAAACCTCCTAACAGGACACACAAGCAGACCCTGTCACTTTGGCTCTCAGCCTTTTCCTTTGCCTGGAAAGAGGGAACATGCCTGGAACCTCCTACGGTGCTTTTCTCGGCCCTAGCAGACTGCAGTTCAAAACATGCTAAACGTCCAGCAATAACTCCCAAAGTAAAGAAGCTAGGCATGAAAGGCATAGCTTGTCTGAAACCTCCTAACAGGACACACAAGCAGACCCTGTCACTTTGGCTCTCAGCCTTTTCCTTTGCCTGGAAAGAGGGAACATGCCTGGAACCTCCTACGGTGCTTTTCTCGGCCCTAGCAGACTGCAGTTCAAAACATGCTAAACGTCCAGCAATAACTCCCAAAGTAAAGAAGCTAGGACTGAAAGGCATAGCTTGTCTGAAACCTCCTAACAGGACACACAAGCAGACCCTGTCACTTTGGCTCTCAGCCTTTTCCTTTGCCTGGAAAGAGGGAACATGCCTGGAACCTCCTACAGTGCTTTTCTCGGCCCTAGCAGACTGCAGTTCAAAACATGCTAAACGTCCAGCAATAACTCCCAAAGTAAAGAAGCTAGGCATGAAAGGCATAGCTTGTCTGAAACCTCCTAACAGGACACACAAGCAGACCCTGTCACTTTGGCTCTCAGCCTTTTCCTTTGCCTGGAAAGAGGGAACATGCCTGGAACCTCCTACGGTGCTTTTCTCGGCCCTAGCAGACTGCAGTTCAAAACATGCTAAACGTCCAGCAATAACTCCCAAAGTAAAGAAGCTAGGACTGAAAGGCATAGCTTGTCTGAAACCTCCTAACAGGACACACAAGCAGACCCTGTCACTTTGGCTCTCAGCCTTTTCCTTTGCCTGGAAAGAGGGAACATGCCTGGAACCTCCTACGGTGCTTTTCTCGGCCCTAGCAGACTGCAGTTCAAAACATGCTAAACGTCCAGCAATAACTCCCAAAGTAAAGAAGCTAGGCATGAAAGGCATAGCTTGTCTGAAACCTCCTAACAGGACACACAAGCAGACCCTGTCACTTTGGCTCTCAGCCTTTTCCTTTGCCTGGAAACAGGGAACATGCCTGGAACCTCCTACGGTGCTTTTCTCGGCCCTAGCAGACTGCAGTTCAAAACATGCTAAACGTCCAGCAATAACTCCCAAAGTAAAGAAGCTAGGCATGAAAGGCATAGCTTGTCTGAAACCTCCTAACAGGACACACAAGCAGACCCTGTCACTTTGGCTCTCAGCCTTTTCCTTTGCCTGGAAAGAGGGAACATGCCTGGAACATCCTACAGTGCTTTTCTCGGCCCTAGCAGACTGCAGTTCAAAACATGCTAAACGTCCAGCAATAACTCCCAAAGTAAAGAAGCTAGGCATGAAAGGCATAGCTTGTCTGAAACCTCCTAACAGGACACACAAGCAGACCCTGTCACTTTGGCTCTCAGCCTTTTCCTTTGCCTGGAAAGAGGGAACATGCCTGGAACCTCCTACGGTGCTTTTCTCGGCCCTAGCAGACTGCAGTTCAAAACATGCTAAACGTCCAGCAATAACTCCCAAAGTAAAGAAGCTAGGACTGAAAGGCATAGCTTGTCTGAAACCTCCTAACAGGACACACAAGCAGACCCTGTCACTTTGGCTCTCAGCCTTTTCCTTTGCCTGGAAAGAGGGAACATGCCTGGAACCTCCTACGGTGCTTTTCTCGGCCCTAGCAGACTGCAGTTCAAAACATGCTAAACGTCCAGCAATAACTCCCAAAGTAAAGAAGCTAGGCATGAAAGGCATAGCTTGTCTGAAACCTCCTAACAGGACACACAAGCAGACCCTGTCACTTTGGCTCTCAGCCTTTTCCTTTGCCTGGAAAGAGGGAACATGCCTGGAACCTCCTACGGTGCTTTTCTCGGCCCTAGCAGACTGCAGTTCAAAACATGCTAAACGTCCAGCAATAACTCCCAAAGTAAAGAAGCTAGGCATGAAAGGCATAGCTTGTCTGAAACCTCCTAACAGGACACACAAGCAGACCCTGTCACTTTGGCTCTCAGCCTTTTCCTTTGCCTGGAAAGAGGGAACATGCCTGGAACCTCCTACGGTGCTTTTCTCGGCCCTAGCAGACTGCAGTTCAAAACATGCTAAACGTCCAGCAATAACTCCCAAAGTAAAGAAGCTAGGACTGAAAGGCATAGCTTGTCTGAAACCTCCTAACAGGACACACAAGCAGACCCTGTCACTTTGGCTCTCAGCCTTTTCCTTTGCCTGGAAAGAGGGAACATGCCTGGAACCTCCTACGGTGCTTTTCTCGGCCCTAGCAGACTGCAGTTCAAAACATGCTAAACGTCCAGCAATAACTCCCAAAGTAAAGAAGCTAGGCATGAAAGGCATAGCTTGTCTGAAACCTCCTAACAGGACACACAAGCAGACCCTGTCACTTTGGCTCTCAGCCTTTTCCTTTGCCTGGAAAGAGGGAACATGCCTGGAACCTCCTACGGTGCTTTTCTCGGCCCTAGCAGACTGCAGTTCAAAACATGCTAAACGTCCAGCAATAACTCCCAAAGTAAAGAAGCTAGGCATGAAAGGCATAGCTTGTCTGAAACCTCCTAACAGGACACACAAGCAGACCCTGTCACTTTGGCTCTCAGCCTTTTCCTTTGCCTGGAAAGAGGGAACATGCCTGGAACATCCTACAGTGCTTTTCTCGGCCCTAGCAGACTGCAGTTCAAAACATGCTAAACGTCCAGCAATAACTCCCAAAGTAAAGAAGCTAGGACTGAAAGGCATAGCTTGTCTGAAACCTCCTAACAGGACACACAAGCAGACCCTGTCACTTTGGCTCTCAGCCTTTTCCTTTGCCTGGAAAGAGGGAACATGCCTGGAACCTCCTACGGTGCTTTTCTCAGCCCTAGCAGACTGCAGTTCAAAACATGCTAAACGTCCAGCAATAACTCCCAAAGTAAAGAAGCTAGGCATGAAAGGCATAGCTTGTCTGAAACCTCCTAACAGGACACACAAGCAGACCCTGTCACTTTGGCTCTCAGCCTTTTCCTTTGCCTGGAAAGAGGGAACATGCCTGGAACCTCCTACGGTGCTTTTCTCGGCCCTAGCAGACTGCAGTTCAAAACATGCTAAACGTCCAGCAATAACTCCCAAAGTAAAGAAGCTAGGCATGAAAGGCATAGCTTGTCTGAAACCTCCTAACAGGACACACAAGCAGACCCTGTCACTTTGGCTCTCAGCCTTTTCCTTTGCCTGGAAAGAGGGAACATGCCTGGAACCTCCTACGGTGCTTTTCTCGGCCCTAGCAGACTGCAGTTCAAAACATGCTAAACGTCCAGCAATAACTCCCAAAGTAAAGAAGCTAGGCATGAAAGGCATAGCTTGTCTGAAACCTCCTAACAGGACACACAAGCAGACCCTGTCACTTTGGCTCTCAGCCTTTTCCTTTGCCTGGAAAGAGGGAACATACCTGCTACCTCCTACAGTGCTTTTCTCGGCCCTAGCAGACTGCAGTTCAAAACACGCTAAACGTCCAGCAATAACTCCCAAAGTAAAGAAGCTAGGCATGAAAGGCATAGCTTGTCTGAAACCTCCTAACAGGACACACAAGCAGACCCTGTCACTTTGGCTCTCAGCCTTTTCCTTTGCCTGGAAAGAGGGAACATGCCTGGAACCTCCTACGGTGCTTTTCTCGGCCCTAGCAGACTGCAGTTCAAAACATGCTAAACGTCCAGCAATAACTCCCAAAGTAAAGAAGCTAGGCATGAAAGGCATAGCTTGTCTGAAACCTCCTAACAGGACACACAAGCAGACCCTGTCACTTTGGCTCTCAGCCTTTTCCTTTGCCTGGAAAGAGGGAACATGCCTGGAACCTCCTACGGTGCTTTTCTCGGCCCTAGCAGACTGCAGTTCAAAACATGCTAAACGTCCAGCAATAACTCCCAAAGTAAAGAAGCTAGGCATGAAAGGCATAGCTTGTCTGAAACCTCCTAACAGGACACACAAGCAGACCCTGTCACTTTGGCTCTCAGCCTTTTCCTTTGCCTGGAAAGAGGGAACATGCCAGGAACCTCCTACGGTGCTTTTCTCGGCCCTAGCAGACTGCAGTTCAAAACATGCTAAACGTCCAGCAATAACTCCCAAAGTAAAGAAGCTAGGCATGAAAGGCATAGCTTGTCTGAAACCTCCAAACAGGACACACAAGCAGACCCTGTCACTTTGGCTCTCAGCCTTTTCCTTTGCCTGGAAAGAGGGAACATGCCTGGAACCTCCTACGGTGCTTTTCTCGGCCCTAGCAGACTGCAGTTCAAAACATGCTAAACGTCCAGCAATAACTCCCAAAGTAAAGAAGCTAGGCATGAAAGGCATAGCTTGTCTGAAACCTCCTAACAGGACACACAAGCAGACCCTGTCACTTTGGCTCTCAGCCTTTTCCTTTGCCTGGAAAGAGGGAACATACCTGCTACCTCCTACAGTGCTTTTCTCGGCCCTAGCAGACTGCAGTTCAAAACATGCTAAACGTCCAGCAATAACTCCCAAAGTAAAGAAGCTAGGCATGAAAGGCATAGCTTGTCTGAAACCTCCTAACAGGACACACAAGCAGACCCTGTCACTTTGGCTCTCAGCCTTTTCCTTTGCCTGGAAAGAGGGAACATGCCTGGAACCTCCTACGGTGCTTTTCTCGGCCCTAGCAGACTGCAGTTCAAAACATGCTAAACGTCCAGCAATAACTCCCAAAGTAAAGAAGCTAGGACTGAAAGGCATAGCTTGTCTGAAACCTCCTAACAGGACACACAAGCAGACCCCTGTCACTTTGGCTCTCAGCCTTTTCCTTCGCCTGGAAAGAGGGAACATGCCTGGAACCTCCTACGGTGCTTTTCTCGGCCCTAGCAGACTGCAGTTCAAAACATGCTAAACGTCCAGCAATAACTCCCAAAGTAAAGAAGCTAGGCATGAAAGGCATAGCTTGTCTGAAACCTCCTAACAGGACACACAAGCAGACCCTGTCACTTTGGCTCTCAGCCTTTTCCTTTGCCTGGAAAGAGGGAACATGCCTGGAACCTCCTACGGTGCTTTTCTCGGCCCTAGCAGACTGCAGTTCAAAACATGCTAAACGTCCAGCAATAACTCCCAAAGTAAAGAAGCTAGGCATGAAAGGCATAGCTTGTCTGAAACCTCCTAACAGGACACACAAGCAGACCCTGTCACTTTGGCTCTCAGCCTTTTCCTTTGCCTGGAAAGAGGGAACATACCTGCTACCTCCTACAGTGCTTTTCTCGGCCCTAGCAGACTGCAGTTCAAAACATGCTAAACGTCCAGCAATAACTCCCAAAGTAAAGAAGCTAGGCATGAAAGGCATAGCTTGTCTGAAACCTCCTAACAGGACACACAAGCAGACCCTGTCACTTTGGGCTCTCAGCCTTTTCCTTTGCCTGGAAAGAGGGAACATGCCTGGAACCTCCTACGGTGCTTTTTCTCGGCCCTAGCAGACTGCAGTTCAAAACATGCTAAACGTCCAGCAATAACTCCCAAAGTAAAGAAGCTAGGCATGAAAGGCATAGCTTGTCTGAAACCTCCTAACAGGACACACAAGCAGACCCTGTCACTTTGGCTCTCAGCCTTTTCCTTTGCCTGGAAAGAGGGAACATGCCTGGAACCTCCTACGGTGCTTTTCTCGGCCCTAGCAGACTGCAGTTCAAAACATGCTAAACGTCCAGCAATAACTCCCAAAGTAAAGAAGCTAGGCATGAAAGGCATAGCTTGTCTGAAACCTCCTAACAGGACACACAAGCAGACCCTGTCACTTTGGCTCTCAGCCTTTTCCTTTGCCTGGAAAGAGGGAACATGCCTGGAACCTCCTACGGTGCTTTTCTCGGCCCTAGCAGACTGCAGTTCAAAACATGCTAAACGTCCAGCAATAACTCCCAAAGTAAAGAAGCTAGGCATGAAAGGCATAGCTTGTCTGAAACCTCCTAACAGGACTCACAAGCAGACCCTGTCACTTTGGCTCTCAGCCTTTTCCTTTGCCTGGAAAGAGGGAACATGCCTGGAACCTCCTACGGTGCTTTTCTCGGCCCTAGCAGACTGCAGTTCAAAACATGCTAAACGTCCAGCAATAACTCCCAAAGTAAAGAAGCTAGGCATGAAAGGCATAGCTTGTCTGAAACCTCCTAACAGGACACACAAGGAGACCCTGTCACTTTGGCTCTCAGCCTTTTCCTTTGCCTGGAAAGAGGGAACATGCCTGGAACCTCCTACGGTGCTTTTCTCGGCCCTAGCAGACTGCAGTTCAAAACATGCTAAACGTCCAGCAATAACTCCCAAAGTAAAGAAGCTAGGCATGAAAGGCATAGCTTGTCTGAAACCTCCTAACAGGACACACAAGCAGACCCTGTCACTTTGGCTCTCAGCCTTTTCCTTTGCCTGGAAAGAGGGAACATGCCTGGAACCTCCTACGGTGCTTTTCTCGGCCCTAGCAGACTGCAGTTCAAAACATGCTAAACGTCCAGCAATAACTCCCAAAGTAAAGAAGCTAGGCATGAAAGGCATAGCTTGTCTGAAACCTCCTAACAGGACACACAAGCAGACCCTGTCACTTTGGCTCTCAGCCTTTTCCTTTGCCTGGAAAGAGAGAACATGCCTGGAACATCCTACAGTGCTTTTCTCGGCCCTAGCAGACTGCAGTTCAAAACATGCTAAACGTCCAGCAATAACTCCCAAAGTAAAGAAGCTAGGCATGAAAGGCATAGCTTGTCTGAAACCTCCTAACAGGACACACAAGCAGACCCTGTCACTTTGGCTCTCAGCCTTTTCCTTTGCCTGGAAAGAGGGAACATGCCTGGAACCTCCTACGGTGCTTTTCTCGGCCCTAGCAGACTGCAGTTCAAAACATGCTAAACGTCCAGCAATAACTCCCAAAGTAAAGAAGCTAGGACTGAAAGGCATAGCTTGTCTGAAACCTCCTAACAGGACACACAAGCAGACCCTGTCACTTTGGCTCTCAGCCTTTTCCTTTGCCTGGAAAGAGGGAACATGCCTGGAACCTCCTACGGTGCTTTTCTCGGCCCTAGCAGACTGCAGTTCAAAACATGCTAAACGTCCAGCAATAACTCCCAAAGTAAAGAAGCTAGGACTGAAAGGCATAGCTTGTCTGAAACCTCCTAACAGGACACACAAGCAGACCCTGTCACTTTGGCTCTCAGCCTTTTCCTTTGCCTGGAAAGAGGGAACATGCCTGGAACATCCTACGGTGCTTTTCTCGGCCCTAGCAGACTGCAGTTCAAAACATGCTAAACGTCCAGCAATAACTCCCAAAGTAAAGAAGCTAGGACTGAAAGGCATAGCTTGTCTGAAACCTCCTAACAGGACACACAAGCAGACCCTGTCACTTTGGCTCTCAGCCTTTTCCTTTGCCTGGAAAGAGGGAACATGCCTGGAACCTCCTACAGTGCTTTTCTCGGCCCTAGCAGACTGCAGTTCAAAACATGCTAAACGTCCAGCAATAACTCCCAAAGTAAAGAAGCTAGGCATGAAAGGCATAGCTTGTCTGAAACCTCCTAACAGGACACACAAGCAGACCCTGTCACTTTGGCTCTCAGCCTTTTCCTTTGCCTGGAAAGAGGGAACATGCCTGGAACCTCCTACGGTGCTTTTCTCGGCCCTAGCAGACTGCAGTTCAAAACATGCTAAACGTCCAGCAATAACTCCCAAAGTAAAGAAGCTAGGACTGAAAGGCATAGCTTGTCTGAAACCTCCTAACAGGACACACAAGCAGACCCTGTCACTTTGGCTCTCAGCCTTTTCCTTTGCCTGGAAAGAGGGAACATGCCTGGAACCTCCTACGGTGCTTTTCTCGGCCCTAGCAGACTGCAGTTCAAAACATGCTAAACGTCCAGCAATAACTCCCAAAGTAAAGAAGCTAGGACTGAAAGGCATAGCTTGTCTGAAACCTCCTAACAGGACACACAAGCAGACCCTGTCACTTTGGCTCTCAGCCTTTTCCTTTGCCTGGAAAGAGGGAACATGCCTGGAACCTCCTACAGTGCTTTTCTCGGCCCTAGCAGACTGCAGTTCAAAACATGCTAAACGTCCAGCAATAACTCCCAAAGTAAAGAAGCTAGGACTGAAAGGCATAGCTTGTCTGAAACCTCCTAACAGGACACACAAGCAGACCCTGTCACTTTGGCTCTCAGCCTTTTCCTTTGCCTGGAAAGAGGGAACATGCCTGGAACCTCCTACGGTGCTTTTCTCGGCCCTAGCAGACTGCAGTTCAAAACATGCTAAACGTCCAGCAATAACTCCCAAAGTAAAGAAGCTAGGCATGAAAGGCATAGCTTGTCTGAAACCTCCTAACAGGACACACAAGCAGACCCTGTCACTTTGGCTCTCAGCCTTTTCCTTTGCCTGGAAAGAGGGAACATACCTGCTACCTCCTACAGTGCTTTTCTCGGCCCTAGCAGACTGCAGTTCAAAACATGCTAAACGTCCAGCAATAACTCCCAAAGTAAAGAAGCTAGGCATGAAAGGCATAGCTTGTCTGAAACCTCCTAACAGGACACACAAGCAGACCCTGTCACTTTGGCTCTCAGCCTTTTCCTTTGCCTGGAAAGAGGGAACATGCCTGGAACCTCCTACGGTGCTTTTCTCGGCCCTAGCAGACTGCAGTTCAAAACATGCTAAACGTCCAGCAATAACTCCCAAAGTAAAGAAGCTAGGCATGAAAGGCATAGCTTGTCTGAAACCTCCTAACAGGACACACAAGCAGACCCTGTCACTTTGGCTCTCAGCCTTTTCCTTTGCCTGGAAAGAGGGAACATGCCTGGAACCTCCTACGGTGCTTTTCTCGGCCCTAGCAGACTGCAGTTCAAAACATGCTAAACGTCCAGCAATAACTCCCAAAGTAAAGAAGCTAGGCATGAAAGGCATAGCTTGTCTGAAACCTCCTAACAGGACACACAAGCAGACCCTGTCACTTTGGCTCTCAGCCTTTTCCTTTGCCTGGAAAGAGGGAACATGCCTGGAACCTCCTACGGTGCTTTTCTCGGCCCTAGCAGACTGCAGTTCAAAACATGCTAAACGTCCAGCAATAACTCCCAAAGTAAAGAAGCTAGGCATGAAAGGCATAGCTTGTCTGAAACCTCCTAACAGGACACACAAGCAGACCCTGTCACTTTGGCTCTCAGCCTTTTCCTTTGCCTGGAAAGAGGGAACATGCCTGGAACCTCCTACGGTGCTTTTCTCGGCCCTAGCAGACTGCAGTTCAAAACATGCTAAACGTCCAGCAATAACTCCCAAAGTAAAGAAGCTAGGCATGAAAGGCATAGCTTGTCTGAAACCTCCTAACAGGACACACAAGCAGACCCTGTCACTTTGGCTCTCAGCCTTTTCCTTTGCCTGGAAAGAGGGAACATGCCTGGAACCTCCTACGGTGCTTTTCTCGGCCCTAGCAGACTGCAGTTCAAAACATGCTAAACGTCCAGCAATAACTCCCAAAGTAAAGAAGCTAGGCATGAAAGGCATAGCTTGTCTGAAACCTCCTAACAGGACACACAAGCAGACCCTGTCACTTTGGCTCTCAGCCTTTTCCTTTGCCTGGAAACAGGGAACATACCTGCTACCTCCTACAGTGCTTTTCTCGGCCCTAGCAGACTGCAGTTCAAAACATGCTAAACGTCCAGCAATAACTCCCAAAGTAAAGAAGCTAGGCATGAAAGGCATAGCTTGTCTGAAACCTCCTAACAGGACACACAAGCAGACCCTGTCACTTTGGCTCTCAGCCTTTTCCTTTGCCTGGAAAGAGGGAACATGCCTGGAACCTCCTACGGTGCTTTTCTCGGCCCTAGCAGACTGCAGTTCAAAACATGCTAAACGTCCAGCAATAACTCCCAAAGTAAAGAAGCTAGGACTGAAAGGCATAGCTTGTCTGAAACCTCCTAACAGGACACACAAGCAGACCCTGTCACTTTGGCTCTCAGCCTTTTCCTTTGCCTGGAAAGAGGGAACATGCCTGGAACCTCCTACGGTGCTTTTCTCGGCCCTAGCAGACTGCAGTTCAAAACATGCTAAACGTCCAGCAATAACTCCCAAAGTAAAGAAGCTAGGACTGAAAGGCATAGCTTGTCTGAAACCTCCTAACAGGACACACAAGCAGACCCTGTCACTTTGGCTCTCAGCCTTTTCCTTTGCCTGGAAAGAGGGAACATGCCTGGAACCTCCTACGGTGCTTTTCTCGGCCCTAGCAGACTGCAGTTCAAAACATGCTAAACGTCCAGCAATAACTCCCAAAGTAAAGAAGCTAGGACTGAAAGGCATAGCTTGTCTGAAACCTCCTAACAGGACACACAAGCAGACCCTGTCACTTTGGCTCTCAGCCTTTTCCTTTGCCTGGAAAGAGGGAACATGCCTGGAACCTCCTACAGTGCTTTTCTCGGCCCTAGCAGACTGCAGTTCAAAACATGCTAAATGTCAGCAATAACTCCCAAAGTAAAGAAGCTAGGCATGAAAGGCATAGCTTGTCTGAAACCTCCTAACAGGACACACAAGCAGACCCTGTCACTTTGGCTCTCAGCCTTTTCCTTTGCCTGGAAAGAGGGAACATGCCTGGAACCTCCTACGGTGCTTTTCTCGGCCCTAGCAGACTGCAGTTCAAAACATGCTAAACGTCCAGCAATAACTCCCAAAGTAAAGAAGCTAGGACTGAAAGGCATAGCTTGTCTGAAACCTCCTAACAGGACACACAAGCAGACCCTGTCACTTTGGCTCTCAGCCTTTTCCTTTGCCTGGAAAGAGGGAACATGCCTGGAACCTCCTACGGTGCTTTTCTCGGCCCTAGCAGACTGCAGTTCAAAACATGCTAAACGTCCAGCAATAACTCCCAAAGTAAAGAAGCTAGGACTGAAAGGCATAGCTTGTCTGAAACCTCCTAACAGGACACACAAGCAGACCCTGTCACTTTGGCTCTCAGCCTTTTCCTTTGCCTGGAAAGAGGGAACATGCCTGGAACCTCCTACGGTGCTTTTCTCGGCCCTAGCAGACTGCAGTTCAAAACATGCTAAACGTCCAGCAATAACTCCCAAAGTAAAGAAGCTAGGACTGAAAGGCATAGCTTGTCTGAAACCTCCTAACAGGACACACAAGCAGACCCTGTCACTTTGGCTCTCAGCCTTTTCCTTTGCCTGGAAAGAGGGAACATGCCTGGAACCTCCTACGGTGCTTTTCTCGGCCCTAGCAGACTGCAGTTCAAAACATGCTAAATGTCCAGCAATAACTCCCAAAGTAAAGAAGCTAGGCATGAAAGGCATAGCTTGTCTGAAACCTCCTAACAGGACACACAAGCAGACCCTGTCACTTTGGCTCTCAGCCTTTTCCTTTGCCTGGAAAGAGGGAACATGCCTGGAACCTCCTACGGTGCTTTTCTCGGCCCTAGCAGACTGCAGTTCAAAACATGCTAAACGTCCAGCAATAACTCCCAAAGTAAAGAAGCTAGGCATGAAAGGCATAGCTTGTCTGAAACCTCCTAACAGGACACACAAGCAGACCCTGTCACTTTGGCTCTCAGCCTTTTCCTTTGCCTGGAAAGAGGGAACATGCCTGGAACCTCCTACAGTGCTTTTCTCGGACCTAGCAGACTGCAGTTCAAAACATGCTAAACGTCCAGCAATAACTCCCAAAGTAAAGAAGCTAGGCATGAAAGGCATAGCTTGTCTGAAACCTCCTAACAGGACACACAAGCAGACCCTGTCACTTTGGCTCTCAGCCTTTTCCTTTGCCTGGAAAGAGGGAACATGCCTGGAACCTCCTACGGTGCTTTTCTCGGCCCTAGCAGACTGCAGTTCAAAACATGCTAAACGTCCAGCAATAACTCCCAAAGTAAAGAAGCTAGGACTGAAAGGCATAGCTTGTCTGAAACCTCCTAACAGGACACACAAGCAGACCCTGTCACTTTGGCTCTCAGCCTTTTCCTTTGCCTGGAAAGAGGGAACATGCCTGGAACCTCCTACGGTGCTTTTCTCGGCCCTAGCAGACTGCAGTTCAAAACATGCTAAACGTCCAGCAATAACTCCCAAAGTAAAGAAGCTAGGACTGAAAGGCATAGCTTGTCTGAAACCTCCTAACAGGACACACAAGCAGACCCTGTCACTTTGGCTCTCAGCCTTTTCCTTTGCCTGGAAAGAGGGAACATGCCTGGAACCTCCTACGGTGCTTTTCTCGGCCCTAGCAGACTGCAGTTCAAAACATGCTAAACGTCCAGCAATAACTCCCAAAGTAAAGAAGCTAGGCATGAAAGGCATAGCTTGTCTGAAACCTCCTAACAGGACACACAAGCAGACCCTGTCACTTTGGCTCTCAGCCTTTTCCTTTGCCTGGAAAGAGGGAACATGCCTGGAACCTCCTACAGTGCTTTTCTCGGACCTAGCAGACTGCAGTTCAAAACATGCTAAACGTCCAGCAATAACTCCCAAAGTAAAGAAGCTAGGCATGAAAGGCATAGCTTGTCTGAAACCTCCTAACAGGACACACAAGCAGACCCTGTCACTTTGGCTCTCAGCCTTTTCCTTTGCCTGGAAAGAGGGAACATGCCTGGAACCTCCTACGGTGCTTTTCTCGGCCCTAGCAGACTGCAGTTCAAAACATGCTAAACGTCCAGCAATAACTCCCAAAGTAAAGAAGCTAGGACTGAAAGGCATAGCTTGTCTGAAACCTCCTAACAGGACACACAAGCAGACCCTGTCACTTTGGCTCTCAGCCTTTTCCTTTGCCTGGAAAGAGGGAACATGCCTGGAACCTCCTACGGTGCTTTTCTCGGCCCTAGCAGACTGCAGTTCAAAACATGCTAAACGTCCAGCAATAACTCCCAAAGTAAAGAAGCTAGGACTGAAAGGCATAGCTTGTCTGAAACCTCCTAACAGGACACACAAGCAGACCCTGTCACTTTGGCTCTCAGCCTTTTCCTTTGCCTGGAAAGAGGGAACATGCCTGGAACCTCCTACGGTGCTTTTCTCGGCCCTAGCAGACTGCAGTTCAAAACATGCTAAACGTCCAGCAATAACTCCCAAAGTAAAGAAGCTAGGCATGAAAGGCATAGCTTGTCTGAAACCTCCTAACAGGACACACAAGCAGACCCTATCACTTTGGCTCTCAGCCTTTTCCTTTGCCTGGAAAGAGGGAACATGCCTGGAACCTCCTACGGTGCTTTTCTCGGCCCTAGCAGACTGCAGTTCAAAACATGCTAAACGTCCAGCAATAACTCCCAAAGTAAAGAAGCTAGGACTGAAAGGCATAGCTTGTCTGAAACCTCCTAACAGGACACACAAGCAGACCCTGTCACTTTGGCTCTCAGCCTTTTCCTTTGCCTGGAAAGAGGGAACATGCCTGGAACCTCCTACGGTGCTTTTCTCGGCCCTAGCAGACTGCAGTTCAAAACATGCTAAACGTCCAGCAATAACTCCCAAAGTAAAGAAGCTAGGACTGAAAGGCATAGCTTGTCTGAAACCTCCTAACAGGACACACAAGCAGACCCTGTCACTTTGGCTCTCAGCCTTTTCCTTTGCCTGGAAAGAGGGAACATGCCTGGAACCTCCTACGGTGCTTTTCTCGGCCCTAGCAGACTGCAGTTCAAAACATGCTAAACGTCCAGCAATAACTCCCAAAGTAAAGAAGCTAGGCATGAAAGGCATAGCTTGTCTGAAACCTCCTAACAGGACACACAAGCAGACCCTGTCACTTTGGCTCTCAGCCTTTTCCTTTGCCTGGAAAGAGGGAACATGCCTGGAACCTCCTACGGTGCTTTTCTCGGCCCTAGCAGACTGCAGTTCAAAACATGCTAAACGTCCAGCAATAACTCCCAAAGTAAAGAAGCTAGGCATGAAAGGCATAGCTTGTCTGAAACCTCCTAACAGGACACACAAGCAGACCCTGTCACTTTGGCTCTCAGCCTTTTCCTTTGCCTGGAAAGAGGGAACATGCCTGGAACCTCCTACGGTGCTTTTCTCGGCCTTAGCAGACTGCAGTTCAAAACATGCTAAACGTCCAGCAATAACTCCCAAAGTAAAGAAGCTAGGCATGAAAGGCATAGCTTGTCTGAAACCTCCTAACAGGACACACAAGCAGACCCTGTCACTTTGGCTCTCAGCCTTTTCCTTTGCCTGGAAAGAGGGAACATGCCTGGAACCTCCTACGGTGCTTTTCTCGGCCCTAGCAGACTGCAGTTCAAAACATGCTAAACGTCCAGCAATAACTCCCAAAGTAAAGAAGCTAGGACTGAAAGGCATAGCTTGTCTGAAACCTCCTAACAGGACACACAAGCAGACCCTGTCACTTTGGCTCTCAGCCTTTTCCTTTGCCTGGAAAGAGGGAACATGCCTGGAACCTCCTACGGTGCTTTTCTCGGCCCTAGCAGACTGCAGTTCAAAACATGCTAAACGTCCAGCAATAACTCCCAAAGTAAAGAAGCTAGGCATGAAAGGCATAGCTTGTCTGAAACCTCCTAACAGGACACACAAGCAGACCCTGTCACTTTGGCTCTCAGCCTTTTCCTTTGCCTGGAAAGAGGGAACATACCTGCTACCTCCTACGGTGCTTTTCTCGGCCCTAGCAGACTGCAGTTCAAAACATGCTAAACGTCCAGCAATAACTCCCAAAGTAAAGAAGCTAGGACTGAAAGGCATAGCTTGTCTGAAACCTCCTAACAGGACACACAAGCAGACCCTGTCACTTTGGCTCTCAGCCTTTTCCTTTGCCTGGAAAGAGGGAACATGCCTGGAACCTCCTACGGTGCTTTTCTCGGCCCTAGCAGACTGCAGTTCAAAACATGCTAAACGTCCAGCAATAACTCCCAAAGTAAAGAAGCTAGGCATGAAAGGCATAGCTTGTCTGAAACCTCCTAACAGGACACACAAGCAGACCCTGTCACTTTGGCTCTCAGCCTTTTCCTTTGCCTGGAAAGAGGGAACATGCCTGGAACCTCCTACGGTGCTTTTCTCGGCCCTAGCAGACTGCAGTTCAAAACATGCTAAACGTCCAGCAATAACTCCCAAAGTAAAGAAGCTAGGCATGAAAGGCATAGCTTGTCTGAAACCTCCTAACAGGACACACAAGCAGACCCTGTCACTTTGGCTCTCAGCCTTTTCCTTTGCCTGGAAAGAGGGAACATACCTGCTACCTCCTACGGTGCTTTTCTCGGCCCTAGCAGACTGCAGTTCAAAACATGCTAAACGTCCAGCAATAACTCCCAAAGTAAAGAAGCTAGGCATGAAAGGCATAGCTTGTCTGAAACCTCCTAACAGGACACACAAGCAGACCCTGTCACTTTGGCTCTCAGCCTTTTCCTTTGCCTGGAAAGAGGGAACATGCCTGGAACCTCCTACGGTGCTTTTCTCGGCCCTAGCAGACTGCAGTTCAAAACATGCTAAACGTCCAGCAATAACTCCCAAAGTAAAGAAGCTAGGCATGAAAGGCATAGCTTGTCTGAAACCTCCTAACAGGACACACAAGCAGACCCTGTCACTTTGGCTCTCAGCCTTTTCCTTTGCCTGGAAAGAGGGAACATGCCTGGAACCTCCTACGGTGCTTTTCTCGGCCCTAGCAGACTGCAGTTCAAAACATGCTAAACGTCCAGCAATAACTCCCAAAGTAAAGAAGCTAGGCATGAAAGGCATAGCTTGTCTGAAACCTCCTAACAGGACACACAAGCAGACCCTGTAACTTTGGCTCTCAGCCTTTTCCTTTGCCTGGAAAGAGGGAACATGCCAGGAACCTCCTACGGTGCTTTTCTCGGCCCTAGCAGACTGCAGTTCAAAACATGCTAAACGTCCAGCAATAACTCCCAAAGTAAAGAAGCTAGGCATGAAAGGCATAGCTTGTCTGAAACCTCCAAACAGGACACACAAGCAGACCCTGTCACTTTGGCTCTCAGCCTTTTCCTTTGCCTGGAAAGAGGGAACATGCCTGGAACCTCCTACGGTGCTTTTCTCAGCCCTAGCAGACTGCAGTTCAAAACATGCTAAACGTCCAGCAATAACTCCCAAAGTAAAGAAGCTAGGCATGAAAGGCATAGCTTGTCTGAAACCTCCTAACAGGACACACAAGCAGACCCTGTCACTTTGGCTCTCAGCCTTTTCCTTTGCCTGGAAAGAGGGAACATGCCTGGAACCTCCTACGGTGCTTTTCTCGGCCCTAGCAGACTGCAGTTCAAAACATGCTAAACGTCCAGCAATAACTCCCAAAGTAAACAAGCTAGGACTGAAAGGCATAGCTTGTCTGAAACCTCCTAACAGGACACACAAGCAGACCCTGTCACTTTGGCTCTCAGCCTTTTCCTTTGCCTGGAAAGAGGGAACATGCCTGGAACCTCCTACGGTGCTTTTCTCGGCCCTAGCAGACTGCAGTTCAAAACATGCTAAACGTCCAGCAATAACTCCCAAAGTAAACAAGCTAGGACTGAAAGGCATAGCTTGTCTGAAACCTCCTAACAGGACACACAAGCAGACCCTGTCACTTTGGCTCTCAGCCTTTTCCTTTGCCTGGAAAGAGGGAACATGCCTGGAACCTCCTACGGTGCTTTTCTCGGCCCTAGCAGACTGCAGTTCAAAACATGCTAAACATCCAGCAATAACTCCCAAAGTAAAGAAGCTAGGCATGAAAGGCATAGCTTGTCTGAAACCTCCTAACAGGACACACAAGCAGACCCTGTCACTTTGGCTCTCAGCCTTTTCCTTTGCCTGGAAAGAGGGAACATACCTGCTACCTCCTACAGTGCTTTTCTCGGCCCTAGCAGACTGCAGTTCAAAACATGCTAAACGTCCAGCAATAACTCCCAAAGTAAAGAAGCTAGGCATGAAAGGCATAGCTTGTCTGAAACCTCCTAACAGGACACACAAGCAGACCCTGTCACTTTGGCTCTCAGCCTTTTCCTTTGCCTGGAAAGAGGGAACATGCCTGGAACCTCCTACGGTGCTTTTCTCGGCCCTAGCAGACTGCAGTTCAAAACATGCTAAACGTCCAGCAATAACTCCCAAAGTAAAGAAGCTAGGCATGAAAGGCATAGCTTGTCTGAAACCTCCTAACAGGACACACAAGCAGACCCTGTCACTTTGGCTCTCAGCCTTTTCCTTTGCCTGGAAAGAGGGAACATGCCTGGAACCTCCTACGGTGCTTTTCTCGGCCCTAGCAGACTGCAGTTCAAAACATGCTAAACGTCCAGCAATAACTCCCAAAGTAAAGAAGCTAGGCATGAAAGGCATAGCTTGTCTGAAACCTCCTAACAGGACACACAAGCAGACCCTGTCACTTTGGCTCTCAGCCTTTTCCTTTGCCTGGAAACAGGGAACATGCCTGGAACCTCCTACGGTGCTTTTCTCGGCCCTAGCAGACTGCAGTTCAAAACATGCTAAACGTCCAGCAATAACTCCCAAAGTAAAGAAGCTAGGACTGAAAGGCATAGCTTGTCTGAAACCTCCTAACAGGACACACAAGCAGACCCTGTAACTTTGGCTCTCAGCCTTTTCCTTTGCCTGGAAAGAGGGAACATGCCTGGAACCTCCTACGGTGCTTTTCTCAGCCCTAGCAGACTGCAGTTCAAAACATGCTAAACGTCCAGCAATAACTCCCAAAGTAAAGAAGCTAGGCATGAAAGGCATAGCTTGTCTGAAACCTCCTAACAGGACACACAAGCAGACCCTGTAACTTTGGCTCTCAGCCTTTTCCTTTGCCTGGAAAGAGGGAACATGCCTGGAACCTCCTACAGTGCTTTTCTCGGCCCTAGCAGACTGCAGTTCAAAACATGCTAAACGTCCAGCAATAACTCCCAAAGTAAAGAAGCTAGGCATGAAAGGCATAGCTTGTCTGAAACCTCCTAACAGGACACACAAGCAGACCCTGTCACTTTGGCTCTCAGCCTTTTCCTTTGCCTGGAAAGAGGGAACATACCTGCTACCTCCTACGGTGCTTTTCTCGGCCCTAGCAGACTGCAGTTCAAAACATGCTAAACGTCCAGCAATAACTCCCAAAGTAAAGAAGCTAGGCATGGAAGGCATAGCTTGTCTGAAACCTCCTAACAGGACACACAAGCAGACCCTGTCACTTTGGCTCTCAGCCTTTTCCTTTGCCTGGAAAGAGGGAACATGCCTGGAACCTCCTACGGTGCTTTTCTCGGCCCTAGCAGACTGCAGTTCAAAACATGCTAAACGTCCAGCAATAACTCCCAAAGTAAAGAAGCTAGGCATGAAAGGCATAGCTTGTCTGAAACCTCCTAACAGGACACACAAGCAGACCCTGTCACTTTGGCTCTCAGCCTTTTCCTTTGCCTGGAAAGAGGGAACATGCCTGGAACCTCCTACGGTGCTTTTCTCGGCCCTAGCAGACTGCAGTTCAAAACATGCTAAACGTCCAGCAATAACTCCCAAAGTAAAGAAGCTAGGCATGAAAGGCATAGCTTGTCTGAAACCTCCTAACAGGACACACAAGCAGACCCTGTCACTTTGGCTCTCAGCCTTTTCCTTTGCCTGGAAAGAGGGAACATGCCTGGAACCTCCTACGGTGCTTTTCTCGGCCCTAGCAGACTGCAGTTCAAAACATGCTAAACGTCCAGCAATAACTCCCAAAGTAAAGAAGCTAGGACTGAAAGGCATAGCTTGTCTGAAACCTCCTAACAGGACACACAAGCAGACCCTGTCACTTTGGCTCTCAGCCTTTTCCTTTGCCTGGAAAGAGGGAACATGCCTGGAACCTCCTACAGTGCTTTTCTCGGCCCTAGCAGACTGCAGTTCAAAACATGCTAAACGTCCAGCAATAACTCCCAAAGTAAAGAAGCTAGGCATGAAAGGCATAGCTTGTCTGAAACCTCCTAACAGGACACACAAGCAGACCCTGTCACTTTGGCTCTCAGCCTTTTCCTTTGCCTGGAAAGAGGGAACATGCCTGGAACCTCCTACGGTGCTTTTCTCGGCCCTAGCAGACTGCAGTTCAAAACATGCTAAACGTCCAGCAATAACTCCCAAAGTAAAGAAGCTAGGACTGAAAGGCATAGCTTGTCTGAAACCTCCTAACAGGACACACAAGCAGACCCTGTCACTTTGGCTCTCAGCCTTTTCCTTTGCCTGGAAAGAGGGAACATGCCTGGAACCTCCTACGATGCTTTTCTCGGCCCTAGCAGACTGCAGTTCAAAACAT
Organism: Rallus limicola; assembly: GCA_022605955.1. Lineage (NCBI taxonomy): Eukaryota > Metazoa > Chordata > Aves > Gruiformes > Rallidae > Rallus > Rallus limicola. The sequence goes on along the minus strand of JAKCOZ010000587.1, from coordinate 93,611 downwards.
GCTAAACGTCCAGCAATAACTCCCAAAGTAAAGAAGCTAGGACTGAAAGGCATAGCTTGTCTGAAACCTCCTAACAGGACACACAAGCAGACCCTGTCACTTTGGCTCTCAGCCTTTTCTTTTGCCTGGAAAGAGGGAACATGCCTGGAACCTCCTACGGTGCTTTTCTCGGCCCTAGCAGACTGCAGTTCAAAACATGCTAAACGTCCAGCAATAACTCCCAAAGTAAAGAAGCTAGGCATGAAAGGCATAGCTTGTCTGAAACCTCCTAACAGGACACACAAGCAGACCCTGTCACTTTGGCTCTCAGCCTTTTCCTTTGCCTGGAAAGAGGGAACATGCCTGGAACCTCCTACGGTGCTTTTCTCGGCCCTAGCAGACTGCAGTTCAAAACATGCTAAACGTCCAGCAATAACTCCCAAAGTAAAGAAGCTAGGCATGAAAGGCATAGCTTGTCTGAAACCTCCTAACAGGACACACAAGCAGACCCTGTCACTTTGGCTCTCAGCCTTTTCCTTTGCCTGGAAAGAGGGAACATGCCTGGAACCTCCTACGGTGCTTTTCTCGGCCCTAGCAGACTGCAGTTCAAAACATGCTAAACGTCCAGCAATAACTCCCAAAGTAAAGAAGCTAGGCATGAAAGGCATAGCTTGTCTGAAACCTCCTAACAGGACACACAAGCAGACCCTGTCACTTTGGCTCTCAGCCTTTTCCTTTGCCTGGAAAGAGGGAACATGCCTGGAACCTCCTACGGTGCTTTTCTCGGCCCTAGCAGACTGCAGTTCAAAACATGCTAAACGTCCAGCAATAACTCCCAAAGTAAAGAAGCTAGGACTGAAAGGCATAGCTTGTCTGAAACCTCCTAACAGGACACACAAGCAGACCCTGTCACTTTGGCTCTCAGCCTTTTCCTTTGCCTGGAAAGAGGGAACATGCCTGGAACCTCCTACGGTGCTTTTCTCAGCCCTAGCAGACTGCAGTTCAAAACATGCTAAACGTCCAGCAATAACTCCCAAAGTAAAGAAGCTAGGCATGAAAGGCATAGCTTGTCTGAAACCTCCTAACAGGACACACAAGCAGACCCTGTCACTTTGGCTCTCAGCCTTTTCCTTTGCCTGGAAAGAGGGAACATGCCTGGAACCTCCTACGGTGCTTTTCTCGGCCCTAGCAGACTGCAGTTCAAAACATGCTAAACGTCCAGCAATAACTCCCAAAGTAAAGAAGCTAGGCATGAAAGGCATAGCTTGTCTGAAACCTCCTAACAGGACACACAAGCAGACCCTGTCACTTTGGCTCTCAGCCTTTTCCTTTGCCTGGAAAGAGGGAACATGCCTGGAACCTCCTACGGTGCTTTTCTCAGCCCTAGCAGACTGCAGTTCAAAACATGCTAAACGTCCAGCAATAACTCCCAAAGTAAAGAAGCTAGGCATGAAAGGCATAGCTTGTCTGAAACCTCCTAACAGGACACACAAGCAGACCCTGTCACTTTGGCTCTCAGCCTTTTCCTTTGCCTGGAAAGAGGGAACATGCCTGGAACCTCCTACGGTGCTTTTCTCGGCCCTAGCAGACTGCAGTTCAAAACATGCTAAACGTCCAGCAATAACTCCCAAAGTAAAGAAGCTAGGCATGAAAGGCATAGCTTGTCTGAAACCTCCTAACAGGACACACAAGCAGACCCTGTCACTTTGGCTCTCAGCCTTTTCCTTTGCCTGGAAAGAGGGAACATGCCTGGAACCTCCTACGGTGCTTTTCTCGGCCCTAGCAGACTGCAGTTCAAAACATGCTAAACGTCCAGCAATAACTCCCAAAGTAAAGAAGCTAGGCATGAAAGGCATAGCTTGTCTGAAACCTCCTAACAGGACACACAAGCAGACCCTGTCACTTTGGCTCTCAGCCTTTTCCTTTGCCTGGAAAGAGGGAACATGCCTGGAACCTCCTACGGTGCTTTTCTCGGCCCTAGCAGACTGCAGTTCAAAACATGCTAAACGTCCAGCAATAACTCCCAAAGTAAAGAAGCTAGGCATGAAAGGCATAGCTTGTCTGAAACCTCCTAACAGGACACACAAGCAGACCCTGTCACTTTGGCTCTCAGCCTTTTCCTTTGCCTGGAAAGAGGGAACATGCCTGGAACCTCCTACGGTGCTTTTCTCAGCCCTAGCAGACTGCAGTTCAAAACATGCTAAACGTCCAGCAATAACTCCCAAAGTAAAGAAGCTAGGCATGAAAGGCATAGCTTGTCTGAAACCTCCTAACAGGACACACAAGCAGACCCTGTCACTTTGGCTCTCAGCCTTTTCCTTTGCCTGGAAAGAGGGAACATGCCTGGAACCTCCTACGGTGCTTTTCTCGGCCCTAGCAGACTGCAGTTCAAAACATGCTAAACGTCCAGCAATAACTCCCAAAGTAAAGAAGCTAGGCATGAAAGGCATAGCTTGTCTGAAACCTCCTAACAGGACACACAAGCAGACCCTGTCACTTTGGCTCTCAGCCTTTTCCTTTGCCTGGAAAGAGGGAACATGCCTGGAACCTCCTACGGTGCTTTTCTCAGCCCTAGCAGACTGCAGTTCAAAACATGCTAAACGTCCAGCAATAACTCCCAAAGTAAAGAAGCTAGGCATGAAAGGCATAGCTTGTCTGAAACCTCCTAACAGGACACACAAGCAGACCCTGTCACTTTGGCTCTCAGCCTTTTCCTTTGCCTGGAAAGAGGGAACATGCCTGGAACCTCCTACGGTGCTTTTCTCGGCCCTAGCAGACTGCAGTTCAAAACATGCTAAACGTCCAGCAATAACTCCCAAAGTAAAGAAGCTAGGACTGAAAGGCATAGCTTGTCTGAAACCTCCTAACAGGACACACAAGCAGACCCTGTCACTTTGGCTCTCAGCCTTTTCCTTTGCCTGGAAAGAGGGAACATGCCTGGAACCTCCTACGGTGCTTTTCTCGGCCCTAGCAGACTGCAGTTCAAAACATGCTAAACGTCCAGCAATAACTCCCAAAGTAAAGAAGCTAGGCATGAAAGGCATAGCTTGTCTGAAACCTCCTAACAGGACACACAAGCAGACCCTGTCACTTTGGCTCTCAGCCTTTTCCTTTGCCTGGAAAGAGGGAACATGCCTGGAACCTCCTACGGTGCTTTTCTCGGCCCTAGCAGACTGCAGTTCAAAACATGCTAAACGTCCAGCAATAACTCCCAAAGTAAAGAAGCTAGGACTGAAAGGCATAGCTTGTCTGAAACCTCCTAACAGGACACACAAGCAGACCCTGTCACTTTGGCTCTCAGCCTTTTCCTTTGCCTGGAAAGAGGGAACATGCCTGGAACCTCCTACGGTGCTTTTCTCAGCCCTAGCAGACTGCAGTTCAAAACATGCTAAACGTCCAGCAATAACTCCCAAAGTAAAGAAGCTAGGCATGAAAGGCATAGCTTGTCTGAAACCTCCTAACAGGACACACAAGCAGACCCTGTCACTTTGGCTCTCAGCCTTTTCCTTTGCCTGGAAAGAGGGAACATGCCTGGAACCTCCTACGGTTCTTTTCTCGGCCCTAGCAGACTGCAGTTCAAAACATGCTAAACGTCCAGCAATAACTCCCAAAGTAAAGAAGCTAGGCATGAAAGGCATAGCTTGTCTGAAACCTCCTAACAGGACACACAAGCAGACCCTGTCACTTTGGCTCTCAGCCTTTTCCTTTGCCTGGAAAGAGGGAACATGCCTGGAACCTCCTACGGTGCTTTTCTCGGCCCTAGCAGACTGCAGTTCAAAACATGCTAAACGTCCAGCAATAACTCCCAAAGTAAAGAAGCTAGGACTGAAAGGCATAGCTTGTCTGAAACCTCCTAACAGGACACACAAGCAGACCCTGTCACTTTGGCTCTCAGCCTTTTCCTTTGCCTGGAAAGAGGGAACATGCCTGGAACCTCCTACGGTGCTTTTCTCGGCCCTAGCAGACTGCAGTTCAAAACATGCTAAACGTCCAGCAATAACTCCCAAAGTAAAGAAGCTAGGCATGAAAGGCATAGCTTGTCTGAAACCTCCTAACAGGACACACAAGCAGACCCTGTCACTTTGGCTCTCAGCCTTTTCCTTTGCCTGGAAAGAGGGAACATGCCTGGAACCTCCTACGGTGCTTTTCTCGGCCCTAGCAGACTGCAGTTCAAAACATGCTAAACGTCCAGCAATAACTCCCAAAGTAAAGAAGCTAGGACTGAAAGGCATAGCTTGTCTGAAACCTCCTAACAGGACACACAAGCAGACCCTGTCACTTTGGCTCTCAGCCTTTTCCTTTGCCTGGAAAGAGGGAAGATGCCTGGAACCTCCTACGGTGCTTTTCTCGGCCCTAGCAGACTGCAGTTCAAAACATGCTAAACGTCCAGCAATAACTCCCAAAGTAAAGAAGCTAGGACTGAAAGGCATAGCTTGTCTGAAACCTCCTAACAGGACACACAAGCCGACCCTGTCACTTTGGCTCTCAGTTTTTTCCTTTGCCTGGAAAGAGGGAACATGCCTGGAACCTCCTACGGTGCTTTTCTCGGCCCTAGCAGACTGCAGTTCAAAACATGCTAAACGTCCAGCAATAACTCCCAAAGTAAAGAAGCTAGGCATGAAAGGCATAGCTTGTCTGAAACCTCCTAACAGGACACACAAGCAGACCCTGTCACTTTGGCTCTCAGCCTTTTCCTTTGCCTGGAAAGAGGGAACATGCCTGGAACCTCCTACGGTGCTTTTCTCGGCCCTAGCAGACTGCAGTTCAAAACATGCTAAACGTCCAGCAATAACTCCCAAAGTAAAGAAGCTAGGACTGAAAGGCATAGCTTGTCTGAAACCTCCTAACAGGACACACAAGCAGACCCTGTCACTTTGGCTCTCAGCCTTTTCCTTTGCCTGGAAAGAGGGAACATGCCTGGAACCTCCTACGGTGCTTTTCTCGGCCCTAGCAGACTGCAGTTCAAAACATGCTAAACGTCCAGCAATAACTCCCAAAGTAAAGAAGCTAGGACTGAAAGGCATAGCTTGTCTGAAACCTCCTAACAGGACACACAAGCAGACCCTGTCACTTTGGCTCTCAGCCTTTTCCTTTGCCTGGAAAGAGGGAACATGCCTGGAACCTCCTACGGTGCTTTTCTCGGCCCTAGCAGACTGCAGTTCAAAACATGCTAAACGTCCAGCAATAACTCCCAAAGTAAAGAAGCTAGGACTGAAAGGCATAGCTTGTCTGAAACCTCCTAACAGGACACACAAGCAGACCCTGTCACTTTGGCTCTCAGCCTTTTCCTTTGCCTGGAAAGAGGGAACATGCCTGGAACCTCCTACGGTGCTTTTCTCGGCCCTAGCAGACTGCAGTTCAAAACATGCTAAACGTCCAGCAATAACTCCCAAAGTAAAGAAGCTAGGACTGAAAGGCATAGCTTGTCTGAAACCTCCTAACAGGACACACAAGCAGACCCTGTCACTTTGGCTCTCAGCCTTTTCCTTTGCCTGGAAAGAGGGAACATGCCTGGAACCTCCTACGGTGCTTTTCTCGGCCCTAGCAGACTGCAGTTCAAAACATGCTAAACGTCCAGCAATAACTCCCAAAGTAAAGAAGCTAGGACTGAAAGGCATAGCTTGTCTGAAACCTCCTAACAGGACACACAAGCAGACCCTGTCACTTTGGCTCTCAGCCTTTTCCTTTGCCTGGAAAGAGGGAACATGCCTGGAACCTCCTACGGTGCTTTTCTCGGCCCTAGCAGACTGCAGTTCAAAACATGCTAAACGTCCAGCAATAACTCCCAAAGTAAAGAAGCTAGGCATGAAAGGCATAGCTTGTCTGAAACCTCCTAACAGGACACACAAGCAGACCCTGTCACTTTGGCTCTCAGCCTTTTCCTTTGCCTGGAAAGAGGGAACATGCCTGGAACCTCCTACGGTGCTTTTCTCGGCCCTAGCAGACTGCAGTTCAAAACATGCTAAAAGTCCAGCAATAACTCCCAAAGTAAAGAAGCTAGGCATGAAAGGCATAGCTTGTCTGAAACCTCCTAACAGGACACACAAGCAGACCCTGTCACTTTGGCTCTCAGCCTTTTCCTTTGCCTGGAAAGAGGGAACATGCCTGGAACCTCCTACGGTGCTTTTCTCGGCCCTAGCAGACTGCAGTTCAAAACATGCTAAACGTCCAGCAATAACTCCCAAAGTAAAGAAGCTAGGCATGAAAGGCATAGCTTGTCTGAAACCTCCTAACAGGACACACAAGCAGACCCTGTCACTTTGGCTCTCAGCCTTTTCCTTTGCCTGGAAAGAGGGAACATGCCTGGAACCTCCTACGGTGCTTTTCTCGGCCCTAGCAGACTGCAGTTCAAAACATGCTAAACGTCCAGCAATAACTCCCAAAGTAAAGAAGCTAGGACTGAAAGGCATAGCTTGTCTGAAACCTCCTAACAGGACACACAAGCAGACCCTGTCACTTTGGCTCTCAGCCTTTTCCTTTGCCTGGAAAGAGGGAACATGCCTGGAACCTTCTACGGTGCTTTTCTCGGCCCTAGCAGACTGCAGTTCAAAACATGCTAAACGTCCAGCAATAACTCCCAAAGTAAAGAAGCTAGGCATGAAAGGCATAGCTTGTCTGAAACCTCCTAACAGGACACACAAGCAGACCCTGTCACTTTGGCTCTCAGCCTTTTCCTTTGCCTGGAAAGAGGGAACATGCCTGGAACCTCCTACGGTGCTTTTCTCGGCCCTAGCAGACTGCAGTTCAAAACATGTTAATGTCCAGCAATAACTCCCAAAGTAAAGAAGCTAGGACTGAAAGGCATAGCTTGTCTGAAACCTCCTAACAGGACACACAAGCAGACCCTGTCACTTTGGCTCTCAGCCTTTTCCTTTGCCTGGAAAGAGGGAACATGCCTGGAACCTCCTACGGTGCTTTTCTCGGCCCTAGCAGACTGCAGTTCAAAACATGCTAAACGTCCAGCAATAACTCCCAAAGTAAAGAAGCTAGGCATGAAAGGCATAGCTTGTCTGAAACCTCCTAACAGGACACACAAGCAGACCCTGTCACTTTGGCTCTCAGCCTTTTCCTTTGCCTGGAAAGAGGGAACATGCCTGGAACCTCCTACGGTGCTTTTCTCGGCCCTAGCAGACTGCAGTTCAAAACATGCTAAACGTCCAGCAATAACTCCCAAAGTAAAGAAGCTAGGACTGAAAGGCATAGCTTGTCTGAAACCTCCTAACAGGACACACAAGCAGACCCTGTCACTTTGGCTCTCAGCCTTTTCCTTTGCCTGGAAAGAGGGAACATGCCTGGAACCTCCTACGGTGCTTTTCTCGGCCCTAGCAGACTGCAGTTCAAAACATGCTAAACGTCCAGCAATAACTCCCAAAGTAAAGAAGCTAGGCATGAAAGGCATAGCTTGTCTGAAACCTCCTAACAGGACACACAAGCAGACCCTGTCACTTTGGCTCTCAGCCTTTTCCTTTGCCTGGAAAGAGGGAACATGCCTGGAACCTCCTACGGTGCTTTTCTCGGCCCTAGCAGACTGCAGTTCAAAACATGCTAAACGTCCAGCAATAACTCCCAAAGTAAAGAAGCTAGGACTGAAAGGCATAGCTTGTCTGAAACCTCCTAACAGGACACACAAGCAGACCCTGTCACTTTGGCTCTCAGCCTTTTCCTTTGCCTGGAAAGAGGGAACATGCCTGGAACCTCCTACGGTGCTTTTCTCGGCCCTAGCAGACTGCAGTTCAAAACATGCTAAACGTCCAGCAATAACTCCCAAAGTAAAGAAGCTAGGCATGAAAGGCATAGCTTGTCTGAAACCTCCTAACAGGACACACAAGCAGACCCTGTCACTTTGGCTCTCAGCCTTTTCCTTTGCCTGGAAAGAGGGAACATGCCTGGAACCTCCTACGGTGCTTTTCTCGGCCCTAGCAGACTGCAGTTCAAAACATGCTAAACGTCCAGCAATAACTCCCAAAGTAAAGAAGCTAGGACTGAAAGGCATAGCTTGTCTGAAACCTCCTAACAGGACACACAAGCAGACCCTGTCACTTTGGCTCTCAGCCTTTTCCTTTGCCTGGAAAGAGGGAACATGCCTGGAACCTCCTACGGTGCTTTTCTCGGCCCTAGCAGACTGCAGTTCAAAACATGCTAAACGTCCAGCAATAACTCCCAAAGTAAAGAAGCTAGGCATGAAAGGCATAGCTTGTCTGAAACCTCCTAACAGGACACACAAGCAGACCCTGTCACTTTGGCTCTCAGCCTTTTCCTTTGCCTGGAAAGAGGGAACATGCCTGGAACCTCCTACGGTGCTTTTCTCGGCCCTAGCAGACTGCAGTTCAAAACATGCTAAACGTCCAGCAATAACTCCCAAAGTAAAGAAGCTAGGCATGAAAGGCATAGCTTGTCTGAAACCTCCTAACAGGACACACAAGCAGACCCTGTCACTTTGGCTCTCAGCCTTTTCCTTTGCCTGGAAAGAGGGAACATGCCTGGAACCTCCTACGGTGCTTTTCTCGGCCCTAGCAGACTGCAGTTCAAAACATGCTAAACGTCCAGCAATAACTCCCAAAGTAAAGAAGCTAGGCATGAAAGGCATAGCTTGTCTGAAACCTCCTAACAGGACACACAAGCAGACCCTGTCACTTTGGCTCTCAGCCTTTTCCTTTGCCTGGAAAGAGGGAACATGCCTGGAACCTCCTACGGTGCTTTTCTCGGCCCTAGCAGACTGCAGTTCAAAACATGCTAAACGTCCAGCAATAACTCCCAAAGTAAAGAAGCTAGGACTGAAAGGCATAGCTTGTCTGAAACCTCCTAACAGGACACACAAGCAGACCCTGTCACTTTGGCTCTCAGCCTTTTCCTTTGCCTGGAAAGAGGGAACATGCCTGGAACCTCCTACGGTGCTTTTCTCGGCCCTAGCAGACTGCAGTTCAAAACATGCTAAACGTCCAGCAATAACTCCCAAAGTAAAGAAGCTAGGCATGAAAGGCATAGCTTGTCTGAAACCTCCTAACAGGACACACAAGCAGACCCTGTCACTTTGGCTCTCAGCCTTTTCCTTTGCCTGGAAAGAGGGAACATGCCTGGAACCTCCTACGGTGCTTTTCTCGGCCCTAGCAGACTGCAGTTCAAAACATGCTAAACGTCCAGCAATAACTCCCAAAGTAAAGAAGCTAGGACTGAAAGGCATAGCTTGTCTGAAACCTCCTAACAGGACACACAAGCAGACCCTGTCACTTTGGCTCTCAGCCTTTTCCTTTGCCTGGAAAGAGGGAACATGCCTGGAACCTCCTACGGTGCTTTTCTCGGCCCTAGCAGACTGCAGTTCAAAACATGCTAAACGTCCAGCAATAACTCCCAAAGTAAAGAAGCTAGGACTGAAAGGCATAGCTTGTCTGAAACCTCCTAACAGGACACACAAGCAGACCCTGTCACTTTGGCTCTCAGCCTTTTCCTTTGCCTGGAAAGAGGGAACATGCCTGGAACCTTCTACGGTGCTTTTCTCGGCCCTAGCAGACTGCAGTTCAAAACATGCTAAACGTCCAGCAATAACTCCCAAAGTAAAGAAGCTAGGCATGAAAGGCATAGCTTGTCTGAAACCTCCTAACAGGACACACAAGCAGACCCTGTCACTTTGGCTCTCAGCCTTTTCCTTTGCCTGGAAAGAGGGAACATGCCTGGAACCTCCTACGGTGCTTTTCTCGGCCCTAGCAGACTGCAGTTCAAAACATGCTAAACGTCCAGCAATAACTCCCAAAGTAAAGAAGCTAGGCATGAAAGGCATAGCTTGTCTGAAACCTCCTAACAGGACACACAAGCAGACCCTGTCACTTTGGCTCTCAGCCTTTTCCTTTGCCTGGAAAGAGGGAACATGCCTGGAACCTCCTACGGTGCTTTTCTCGGCCCTAGCAGACTGCAGTTCAAAACATGCTAAACGTCCAGCAATAACTCCCAAAGTAAAGAAGCTAGGCATGAAAGGCATAGCTTGTCTGAAACCTCCTAACAGGACACACAAGCAGACCCTGTCACTTTGGCTCTCAGCCTTTTCCTTTGCCTGGAAAGAGGGAACATGCCTGGAACCTCCTACGGTGCTTTTCTCGGCCCTAGCAGACTGCAGTTCAAAACATGCTAAACGTCCAGCAATAACTCCCAAAGTAAAGAAGCTAGGACTGAAAGGCATAGCTTGTCTGAAACCTCCTAACAGGACACACAAGCAGACCCTGTCACTTTGGCTCTCAGCCTTTTCCTTTGCCTGGAAAGAGGGAACATGCCTGGAACCTCCTACGGTGCTTTTCTCGGCCCTAGCAGACTGCAGTTCAAAACATGCTAAACGTCCAGCAATAACTCCCAAAGTAAAGAAGCTAGGCATGAAAGGCATAGCTTGTCTGAAACCTCCTAACAGGACACACAAGCAGACCCTGTCACTTTGGCTCTCAGCCTTTTCCTTTGCCTGGAAAGAGGGAACATGCCTGGAACCTCCTACGGTGCTTTTCTCGGCCCTAGCAGACTGCAGTTCAAAACATGTTAATGTCCAGCAATAACTCCCAAAGTAAAGAAGCTAGGACTGAAAGGCATAGCTTGTCTGAAACCTCCTAACAGGACACACAAGCAGACCCTGTCACTTTGGCTCTCAGCCTTTTCCTTTGCCTGGAAAGAGGGAACATGCCTGGAACCTCCTACGGTGCTTTTCTCGGCCCTAGCAGACTGCAGTTCAAAACATGCTAAACGTCCAGCAATAACTCCCAAAGTAAAGAAGCTAGGCATGAAAGGCATAGCTTGTCTGAAACCTCCTAACAGGACACACAAGCAGACCCTGTCACTTTGGCTCTCAGCCTTTTCCTTTGCCTGGAAAGAGGGAACATGCCTGGAACCTCCTACGGTGCTTTTCTCGGCCCTAGCAGACTGCAGTTCAAAACATGCTAAACGTCCAGCAATAACTCCCAAAGTAAAGAAGCTAGGCATGAAAGGCATAGCTTGTCTGAAACCTCCTAACAGGACACACAAGCAGACCCTGTCACTTTGGCTCTCAGCCTTTTCCTTTGCCTGGAAAGAGGGAACATGCCTGGAACCTCCTACGGTGCTTTTCTCGGCCCTAGCAAACTGCAGTTCAAAACATGCTAAACGTCCAGCAATAACTCCCAAAGTAAAGAAGCTAGGCATGAAAGGCATAGCTTGTCTGAAACCTCCTAACAGGACACACAAGCAGACCCTGTCACTTTGGCTCTCAGCCTTTTCCTTTGCCTGGAAAGAGGGAACATGCCTGGAACCTCCTACGGTGCTTTTCTCGGCCCTAGCAGACTGCAGTTCAAAACATGCTAAACGTCCAGCAATAACTCCCAAAGTAAAGAAGCTAGGACTGAAAGGCATAGCTTGTCTGAAACCTCCTAACAGGACACACAAGCAGACCCTGTCACTTTGGCTCTCAGCCTTTTCCTTTGCCTGGAAAGAGGGAACATGCCTGGAACCTCCTACGGTGCTTTTCTCGGCCCTAGCAGACTGCAGTTCAAAACATGCTAAACGTCCAGCAATAACTCCCAAAGTAAAGAAGCTAGGCATGAAAGGCATAGCTTGTCTGAAACCTCCTAACAGGACACACAAGCAGACCCTGTCACTTTGGCTCTCAGCCTTTTCCTTTGCCTGGAAAGAGGGAACATGCCTGGAACCTCCTACGGTGCTTTTCTCGGCCCTAGCAGACTGCAGTTCAAAACATGCTAAACGTCCAGCAATAACTCCCAAAGTAAAGAAGCTAGGACTGAAAGGCATAGCTTGTCTGAAACCTCCTAACAGGACACACAAGCAGACCCTGTCACTTTGGCTCTCAGCTTTTTCCTTTGCCTGGAAAGAGGGAACATGCCTGGAACCTCCTACGGTGCTTTTCTCGGCCCTAGCAGACTGCAGTTCAAAACATGCTAAACGTCCAGCAATAACTCCCAAAGTAAAGAAGCTAGGACTGAAAGGCATAGCTTGTCTGAAACCTCCTAACAGGACACACAAGCAGACCCTGTCACTTTGGCTCTCAGCCTTTTCCTTTGCCTGGAAAGAGGGAACATGCCTGGAACCTCCTACGGTGCTTTTCTCGGCCCTAGCAGACTGCAGTTCAAAACATGCTAAACGTCCAGCAATAACTCCCAAAGTAAAGAAGCTAGGCATGAAAGGCATAGCTTGTCTGAAACCTCCTAACAGGACACACAAGCAGACCCTGTCACTTTGGCTCTCAGCCTTTTCCTTTGCCTGGAAAGAGGGAACATGCCTGGAACCTCCTACGGTGCTTTTCTCGGCCCTAGCAGACTGCAGTTCAAAACATGCTAAACGTCCAGCAATAACTCCCAAAGTAAAGAAGCTAGGCATGAAAGGCATAGCTTGTCTGAAACCTCCTAACAGGACACACAAGCAGACCCTGTCACTTTGGCTCTCAGCCTTTTCCTTTGCCTGGAAAGAGGGAACATGCCTGGAACCTCCTACGGTGCTTTTCTCGGCCCTAGCAGACTGCAGTTCAAAACATGCTAAACGTCCAGCAATAACTCCCAAAGTAAAGAAGCTAGGCATGAAAGGCATAGCTTGTCTGAAACCTCCTAACAGGACACACAAGCAGACCCTGTCACTTTGGCTCTCAGCCTTTTCCTTTGCCTGGAAAGAGGGAACATGCCTGGAACCTCCTACGGTGCTTTTCTCGGCCCTAGCAGACTGCAGTTCAAAACATGCTAAACGTCCAGCAATAACTCCCAAAGTAAAGAAGCTAGGCATGAAAGGCATAGCTTGTCTGAAACCTCCTAACAGGACACACAAGCAGACCCTGTCACTTTGGCTCTCAGCCTTTTCCTTTGCCTGGAAAGAGGGAACATACCTGGAACCTCCTACGGTGCTTTTCTCGGCCCTAGCAGACTGCAGTTCAAAACATGCTAAACGTCCAGCAATAACTCCCAAAGTAAAGAAGCTAGGCATGAAAGGCATAGCTTGTCTGAAACCTCCTAACAGGACACACAAGCAGACCCTGTCACTTTGGCTCTCAGCCTTTTCCTTTGCCTGGAAAGAGGGAACATGCCTGGAACCTCCTACGGTGCTTTTCTCGGCCCTAGCAGACTGCAGTTCAAAACATGCTAAACGTCCAGCAATAACTCCCAAAGTAAAGAAGCTAGGACTGAAAGGCATAGCTTGTCTGAAACCTCCTAACAGGACACACAAGCAGACCCTGTCACTTTGGCTCTCAGCCTTTTCCTTTGCCTGGAAAGAGGGAACATGCCTGGAACCTTCTACGGTGCTTTTCTCGGCCCTAGCAGACTGCAGTTCAAAACATGCTAAACGTCCAGCAATAACTCCCAAAGTAAAGAAGCTAGGACTGAAAGGCATAGCTTGTCTGAAACCTCCTAACAGGACACACAAGCAGACCCTGTCACTTTGGCTCTCAGCCTTTTCCTTTGCCTGGAAAGAGGGAACATGCCTGGAACCTCCTACGGTGCTTTTCTCGGCCCTAGCAGACTGCAGTTCAAAACATGTTAATGTCCAGCAATAACTCCCAAAGTAAAGAAGCTAGGACTGAAAGGCATAGCTTGTCTGAAACCTCCTAACAGGACACACAAGCAGACCCTGTCACTTTGGCTCTCAGCCTTTTCCTTTGCCTGGAAAGAGGGAACATGCCTGGAACCTCCTACGGTGCTTTTCTCGGCCCTAGCAGACTGCAGTTCAAAACATGCTAAACGTCCAGCAATAACTCCCAAAGTAAAGAAGCTAGGCATGAAAGGCATAGCTTGTCTGAAACCTCCTAACAGGACACACAAGCAGACCCTGTCACTTTGGCTCTCAGCCTTTTCCTTTGCCTGGAAAGAGGGAACATGCCTGGAACCTCCTACGGTGCTTTTCTCGGCCCTAGCAGACTGCAGTTCAAAACATGCTAAACGTCCAGCAATAACTCCCAAAGTAAAGAAGCTAGGCATGAAAGGCATAGCTTGTCTGAAACCTCCTAACAGGACACACAAGCAGACCCTGTCACTTTGGCTCTCAGCCTTTTCCTTTGCCTGGAAAGAGGGAACATGCCTGGAACCTCCTACGGTGCTTTTCTCGGCCCTAGCAGACTGCAGTTCAAAACATGCTAAACGTCCAGCAATAACTCCCAAAGTAAAGAAGCTAGGCATGAAAGGCATAGCTTGTCTGAAACCTCCTAACAGGACACACAAGCAGACCCTGTCACTTTGGCTCTCAGCCTTTTCCATTGCCTGGAAAGAGGGAAGATGCCTGGAACCTCCTACGGTGCTTTTCTCGGCCCTAGCAGACTGCAGTTCAAAACATGCTAAACGTCCAGCAATAACTCCCAAAGTAAAGAAGCTAGGACTGAAAGGCATAGCTTGTCTGAAACCTCCTAACAGGACACACAAGCAGACCCTGTCACTTTGGCTCTCAGCCTTTTCCTTTGCCTGGAAAGAGGGAACATGCCTGGAACCTCCTACGGTGCTTTTCTCGGCCCTAGCAGACTGCAGTTCAAAACATGCTAAACGTCCAGCAATAACTCCCAAAGTAAAGAAGCTAGGCATGAAAGGCATAGCTTGTCTGAAACCTCCTAACAGGACACACAAGCAGACCCTGTCACTTTGGCTCTCAGCCTTTTCCTTTGCCTGGAAAGAGGGAACATGCCTGGAACCTCCTACGGTGCTTTTCTCGGCCCTAGCAGACTGCAGTTCAAAACATGCTAAACGTCCAGCAATAACTCCCAAAGTAAAGAAGCTAGGCATGAAAGGCATAGCTTGTCTGAAACCTCCTAACAGGACACACAAGCAGACCCTGTCACTTTGGCTCTCAGCCTTTTCCTTTGCCTGGAAAGAGGGAACATGCCTGGAACCTCCTACGGTGCTTTTCTCGGCCCTAGCAGACTGCAGTTCAAAACATGCTAAACGTCCAGCAATAACTCCCAAAGTAAAGAAGCTAGGCATGAAAGGCATAGCTTGTCTGAAACCTCCTAACAGGACACACAAGCAGACCCTGTCACTTTGGCTCTCAGCCTTTTCCTTTGCCTGGAAAGAGGGAACATGCCTGGAACCTCCTACGGTGCTTTTCTCGGCCCTAGCAGACTGCAGTTCAAAACATGCTAAACGTCCAGCAATAACTCCCAAAGTAAAGAAGCTAGGACTGAAAGGCATAGCTTGTCTGAAACCTCCTAACAGGACACACAAGCAGACCCTGTCACTTTGGCTCTCAGCCTTTTCCTTTGCCTGGAAAGAGGGAACATGCCTGGAACCTCCTACGGTGCTTTTCTCGGCCCTAGCAGACTGCAGTTCAAAACATGCTAAACGTCCAGCAATAACTCCCAAAGTAAAGAAGCTAGGCATGAAAGGCATAGCTTGTCTGAAACCTCCTAACAGGACACACAAGCAGACCCTGTCACTTTGGCTCTCAGCCTTTTCCTTTGCCTGGAAAGAGGGAACATGCCTGGAACCTCCTACGGTGCTTTTCTCGGCCCTAGCAGACTGCAGTTCAAAACATGCTAAACGTCCAGCAATAACTCCCAAAGTAAAGAAGCTAGGACTGAAAGGCATAGCTTGTCTGAAACCTCCTAACAGGACACACAAGCAGACCCTGTCACTTTGGCTCTCAGCCTTTTCCTTTGCCTGGAAAGAGGGAACATGCCTGGAACCTCCTACGGTGCTTTTCTCGGCCCTAGCAGACTGCAGTTCAAAACATGCTAAACGTCCAGCAATAACTCCCAAAGTAAAGAAGCTAGGCATGAAAGGCATAGCTTGTCTGAAACCTCCTAACAGGACACACAAGCAGACCCTGTCACTTTGGCTCTCAGCCTTTTCCTTTGCCTGGAAAGAGGGAACATGCCTGGAACCTCCTACGGTGCTTTTCTCAGCCCTAGCAGACTGCAGTTCAAAACATGCTAAACGTCCAGCAATAACTCCCAAAGTAAAGAAGCTAGGCATGAAAGGCATAGCTTGTCTGAAACCTCCTAACAGGACACACAAGCAGACC
This sequence comes from Rallus limicola, assembly GCA_022605955.1. Lineage (NCBI taxonomy): Eukaryota > Metazoa > Chordata > Aves > Gruiformes > Rallidae > Rallus > Rallus limicola. Next base: position 77,681 of record JAKCOZ010000587.1, on the reverse strand, counting down.
CTGTCACTTTGGCTCTCAGCCTTTTCCTTTGCCTGGAAAGAGGGAACATGCCTGGAACCTCCTACGGTGCTTTTCTCGGCCCTAGCAGACTGCAGTTCAAAACATGCTAAACGTCCAGCAATAACTCCCAAAGTAAAGAAGCTAGGACTGAAAGGCATAGCTTGTCTGAAACCTCCTAACAGGACACACAAGCAGACCCTGTCACTTTGGCTCTCAGCCTTTTCCTTTGCCTGGAAAGAGGGAACATGCCTGGAACCTCCTACGGTGCTTTTCTCGGCCCTAGCAGACTGCAGTTCAAAACATGCTAAACGTCCAGCAATAACTCCCAAAGTAAAGAAGCTAGGCATGAAAGGCATAGCTTGTCTGAAACCTCCTAACAGGACACACAAGCAGACCCTGTCACTTTGGCTCTCAGCCTTTTCCTTTGCCTGGAAAGAGGGAACATGCCTGGAACCTCCTACGGTGCTTTTCTCGGCCCTAGCAGACTGCAGTTCAAAACATGCTAAACGTCCAGCAATAACTCCCAAAGTAAAGAAGCTAGGACTGAAAGGCATAGCTTGTCTGAAACCTCCTAACAGGACACACAAGCAGACCCTGTCACTTTGGCTCTCAGCCTTTTCCTTTGCCTGGAAAGAGGGAACATGCCTGGAACCTCCTACGGTGCTTTTCTCAGCCCTAGCAGACTGCAGTTCAAAACATGCTAAACGTCCAGCAATAACTCCCAAAGTAAAGAAGCTAGGCATGAAAGGCATAGCTTGTCTGAAACCTCCTAACAGGACACACAAGCAGACCCTGTCACTTTGGCTCTCAGCCTTTTCCTTTGCCTGGAAAGAGGGAACATGCCTGGAACCTCCTACGGTTCTTTTCTCGGCCCTAGCAGACTGCAGTTCAAAACATGCTAAACGTCCAGCAATAACTCCCAAAGTAAAGAAGCTAGGCATGAAAGGCATAGCTTGTCTGAAACCTCCTAACAGGACACACAAGCAGACCCTGTCACTTTGGCTCTCAGCCTTTTCCTTTGCCTGGAAAGAGGGAACATGCCTGGAACCTCCTACGGTGCTTTTCTCGGCCCTAGCAGACTGCAGTTCAAAACATGCTAAACGTCCAGCAATAACTCCCAAAGTAAAGAAGCTAGGACTGAAAGGCATAGCTTGTCTGAAACCTCCTAACAGGACACACAAGCAGACCCTGTCACTTTGGCTCTCAGCCTTTTCCTTTGCCTGGAAAGAGGGAACATGCCTGGAACCTCCTACGGTGCTTTTCTCGGCCCTAGCAGACTGCAGTTCAAAACATGCTAAACGTCCAGCAATAACTCCCAAAGTAAAGAAGCTAGGCATGAAAGGCATAGCTTGTCTGAAACCTCCTAACAGGACACACAAGCAGACCCTGTCACTTTGGCTCTCAGCCTTTTCCTTTGCCTGGAAAGAGGGAACATGCCTGGAACCTCCTACGGTGCTTTTCTCGGCCCTAGCAGACTGCAGTTCAAAACATGCTAAACGTCCAGCAATAACTCCCAAAGTAAAGAAGCTAGGACTGAAAGGCATAGCTTGTCTGAAACCTCCTAACAGGACACACAAGCAGACCCTGTCACTTTGGCTCTCAGCCTTTTCCTTTGCCTGGAAAGAGGGAACATGCCTGGAACCTCCTACGGTGCTTTTCTCGGCCCTAGCAGACTGCAGTTCAAAACATGCTAAACGTCCAGCAATAACTCCCAAAGTAAAGAAGCTAGGCATGAAAGGCATAGCTTGTCTGAAACCTCCTAACAGGACACACAAGCAGACCCTGTCACTTTGGCTCTCAGCCTTTTCCTTTGCCTGGAAAGAGGGAACATGCCTGGAACCTCCTACGGTGCTTTTCTCGGCCCTAGCAGACTGCAGTTCAAAACATGCTAAACGTCCAGCAATAACTCCCAAAGTAAAGAAGCTAGGACTGAAAGGCATAGCTTGTCTGAAACCTCCTAACAGGACACACAAGCAGACCCTGTCACTTTGGCTCTCAGCCTTTTCCTTTGCCTGGAAAGAGGGAACATGCCTGGAACCTCCTACGGTGCTTTTCTCGGCCCTAGCAGACTGCAGTTCAAAACATGCTAAACGTCCAGCAATAACTCCCAAAGTAAAGAAGCTAGGACTGAAAGGCATAGCTTGTCTGAAACCTCCTAACAGGACACACAAGCAGACCCTGTCACTTTGGCTCTCAGCCTTTTCCTTTGCCTGGAAAGAGGGAACATGCCTGGAACCTCCTACGGTGCTTTTCTCGGCCCTAGCAGACTGCAGTTCAAAACATGCTAAACGTCCAGCAATAACTCCCAAAGTAAAGAAGCTAGGACTGAAAGGCATAGCTTGTCTGAAACCTCCTAACAGGACACACAAGCAGACCCTGTCACTTTGGCTCTCAGCCTTTTCCTTTGCCTGGAAAGAGGGAACATGCCTGGAACCTCCTACGGTGCTTTTCTCGGCCCTAGCAGACTGCAGTTCAAAACATGCTAAACGTCCAGCAATAACTCCCAAAGTAAAGAAGCTAGGACTGAAAGGCATAGCTTGTCTGAAACCTCCTAACAGGACACACAAGCAGACCCTGTCACTTTGGCTCTCAGCCTTTTCCTTTGCCTGGAAAGAGGGAACATGCCTGGAACCTCCTACGGTGCTTTTCTCGGCCCTAGCAGACTGCAGTTCAAAACATGCTAAACGTCCAGCAATAACTCCCAAAGTAAAGAAGCTAGGACTGAAAGGCATAGCTTGTCTGAAACCTCCTAACAGGACACACAAGCAGACCCTGTCACTTTGGCTCTCAGCCTTTTCCTTTGCCTGGAAAGAGGGAACATGCCTGGAACCTCCTACGGTGCTTTTCTCGGCCCTAGCAGACTGCAGTTCAAAACATGCTAAACGTCCAGCAATAACTCCCAAAGTAAAGAAGCTAGGCATGAAAGGCATAGCTTGTCTGAAACCTCCTAACAGGACACACAAGCAGACCCTGTCACTTTGGCTCTCAGCCTTTTCCTTTGCCTGGAAAGAGGGAACATGCCTGGAACCTCCTACGGTGCTTTTCTCGGCCCTAGCAGACTGCAGTTCAAAACATGCTAAACGTCCAGCAATAACTCCCAAAGTAAAGAAGCTAGGCATGAAAGGCATAGCTTGTCTGAAACCTCCTAACAGGACACACAAGCAGACCCTGTCACTTTGGCTCTCAGCCTTTTCCTTTGCCTGGAAAGAGGGAACATGCCTGGAACCTCCTACGGTGCTTTTCTCGGCCCTAGCAGACTGCAGTTCAAAACATGCTAAACGTCCAGCAATAACTCCCAAAGTAAAGAAGCTAGGCATGAAAGGCATAGCTTGTCTGAAACCTCCTAACAGGACACACAAGCAGACCCTGTCACTTTGGCTCTCAGCCTTTTCCTTTGCCTGGAAAGAGGGAACATGCCTGGAACCTCCTACGGTGCTTTTCTCGGCCCTAGCAGACTGCAGTTCAAAACATGCTAAACGTCCAGCAATAACTCCCAAAGTAAAGAAGCTAGGCATGAAAGGCATAGCTTGTCTGAAACCTCCTAACAGGACACACAAGCAGACCCTGTCACTTTGGCTCTCAGCCTTTTCCTTTGCCTGGAAAGAGGGAACATGCCTGGAACCTCCTACGGTGCTTTTCTCGGCCCTAGCAGACTGCAGTTCAAAACATGCTAAACGTCCAGCAATAACTCCCAAAGTAAAGAAGCTAGGACTGAAAGGCATAGCTTGTCTGAAACCTCCTAACAGGACACACAAGCAGACCCTGTCACTTTGGCTCTCAGCCTTTTCCTTTGCCTGGAAAGAGGGAAGATGCCTGGAACCTCCTACGGTGCTTTTCTCGGCCCTAGCAGACTGCAGTTCAAAACATGCTAAACGTCCAGCAATAACTCCCAAAGTAAAGAAGCTAGGCATGAAAGGCATAGCTTGTCTGAAACCTCCTAACCGGACACACAAGCACACCCTGTCACTTTGGCTCTCAGCCTTTTCCTTTGCCTGGAAAGAGGGAACATGCCTGGAACCTCCTACGGTGCTTTTCTCGGCCCTAGCAGACTGCAGTTCAAAACATGCTAAACGTCCAGCAATAACTCCCAAAGTAAAGAAGCTAGGCATGAAAGGCATAGCTTGTCTGAAACCTCCTAACAGGACACACAAGCAGACCCTGTCACTTTGGCTCTCAGCCTTTTCCTTTGCCTGGAAAGAGGGAACATGCCTGGAACCTTCTACGGTGCTTTTCTCGGCCCTAGCAGACTGCAGTTCAAAACATGCTAAACGTCCAGCAATAACTCCCAAAGTAAAGAAGCTAGGCATGAAAGGCATAGCTTGTCTGAAACCTCCTAACAGGACACACAAGCAGACCCTGTCACTTTGGCTCTCAGCCTTTTCCTTTGCCTGGAAAGAGTGAACATGCCTGGAACCTCCTACGGTGCTTTTCTCGGCCCTAGCAGACTGCAGTTCAAAACATGTTAATGTCCAGCAATAACTCCCAAAGTAAAGAAGCTAGGACTGAAAGGCATAGCTTGTCTGAAACCTCCTAACAGGACACACAAGCAGACCCTGTCACTTTGGCTCTCAGCCTTTTCCTTTGCCTGGAAAGAGGGAACATGCCTGGAACCTCCTACGGTGCTTTTCTCGGCCCTAGCAGACTGCAGTTCAAAACATGCTAAACGTCCAGCAATAACTCCCAAAGTAAAGAAGCTAGGCATGAAAGGCATAGCTTGTCTGAAACCTCCTAACAGGACACACAAGCAGACCCTGTCACTTTGGCTCTCAGCCTTTTCCTTTGCCTGGAAAGAGGGAACATGCCTGGAACCTCCTACGGTGCTTTTCTCGGCCCTAGCAGACTGCAGTTCAAAACATGCTAAACGTCCAGCAATAACTCCCAAAGTAAAGAAGCTAGGACTGAAAGGCATAGCTTGTCTGAAACCTCCTAACAGGACACACAAGCAGACCCTGTCACTTTGGCTCTCAGCCTTTTCCTTTGCCTGGAAAGAGGGAACATGCCTGGAACCTCCTACGGTGCTTTTCTCGGCCCTAGCAGACTGCAGTTCAAAACATGCTAAACGTCCAGCAATAACTCCCAAAGTAAAGAAGCTAGGCATGAAAGGCATAGCTTGTCTGAAACCTCCTAACAGGACACACAAGCAGACCCTGTCACTTTGGCTCTCAGCCTTTTCCTTTGCCTGGAAAGAGGGAACATGCCTGGAACCTCCTACGGTGCTTTTCTCGGCCCTAGCAGACTGCAGTTCAAAACATGCTAAACGTCCAGCAATAACTCCCAAAGTAAAGAAGCTAGGACTGAAAGGCATAGCTTGTCTGAAACCTCCTAACAGGACACACAAGCAGACCCTGTCACTTTGGCTCTCAGCCTTTTCCTTTGCCTGGAAAGAGGGAACATGCCTGGAACCTCCTACGGTGCTTTTCTCGGCCCTAGCAGACTGCAGTTCAAAACATGCTAAACGTCCAGCAATAACTCCCAAAGTAAAGAAGCTAGGCATGAAAGGCATAGCTTGTCTGAAACCTCCTAACAGGACACACAAGCAGACCCTGTCACTTTGGCTCTCAGCCTTTTCCTTTGCCTGGAAAGAGGGAACATGCCTGGAACCTCCTACGGTGCTTTTCTCGGCCCTAGCAGACTGCAGTTCAAAACATGCTAAACGTCCAGCAATAACTCCCAAAGTAAAGAAGCTAGGACTGAAAGGCATAGCTTGTCTGAAACCTCCTAACAGGACACACAAGCAGACCCTGTCACTTTGGCTCTCAGCCTTTTCCTTTGCCTGGAAAGAGGGAACATGCCTGGAACCTCCTACGGTGCTTTTCTCGGCCCTAGCAGACTGCAGTTCAAAACATGCTAAACGTCCAGCAATAACTCCCAAAGTAAAGAAGCTAGGACTGAAAGGCATAGCTTGTCTGAAACCTCCTAACAGGACACACAAGCAGACCCTGTCACTTTGGCTCTCAGCCTTTTCCTTTGCCTGGAAAGAGGGAACATGCCTGGAACCTCCTACGGTGCTTTTCTCGGCCCTAGCAGACTGCAGTTCAAAACATGCTAAACGTCCAGCAATAACTCCCAAAGTAAAGAAGCTAGGCATGAAAGGCATAGCTTGTCTGAAACCTCCTAACAGGACACACAAGCAGACCCTGTCACTTTGGCTCTCAGCCTTTTCCTTTGCCTGGAAAGAGGGAACATGCCTGGAACCTCCTACGGTGCTTTTCTCGGCCCTAGCAGACTGCAGTTCAAAACATGCTAAACGTCCAGCAATAACTCCCAAAGTAAAGAAGCTAGGCATGAAAGGCATAGCTTGTCTGAAACCTCCTAACAGGACACACAAGCAGACCCTGTCACTTTGGCTCTCAGCCTTTTCCTTTGCCTGGAAAGAGGGAACATGCCTGGAACCTCCTACGGTGCTTTTCTCGGCCCTAGCAGACTGCAGTTCAAAACATGCTAAACGTCCAGCAATAACTCCCAAAGTAAAGAAGCTAGGCATGAAAGGCATAGCTTGTCTGAAACCTCCTAACAGGACACACAAGCAGACCCTGTCACTTTGGCTCTCAGCCTTTTCCTTTGCCTGGAAAGAGGGAACATGCCTGGAACCTCCTACGGTGCTTTTCTCGGCCCTAGCAGACTGCAGTTCAAAACATGCTAAACGTCCAGCAATAACTCCCAAAGTAAAGAAGCTAGGCATGAAAGGCATAGCTTGTCTGAAACCTCCTAACAGGACACACAAGCAGACCCTGTCACTTTGGCTCTCAGCCTTTTCCTTTGCCTGGAAAGAGGGAACATACCTGGAACCTCCTACGGTGCTTTTCTCGGCCCTAGCAGACTGCAGTTCAAAACATGCTAAACGTCCAGCAATAACTCCCAAAGTAAAGAAGCTAGGCATGAAAGGCATAGCTTGTCTGAAACCTCCTAACAGGACACACAAGCAGACCCTGTCACTTTGGCTCTCAGCCTTTTCCTTTGCCTGGAAAGAGGGAACATGCCTGGAACCTCCTACGGTGCTTTTCTCGGCCCTAGCAGACTGCAGTTCAAAACATGCTAAACGTCCAGCAATAACTCCCAAAGTAAAGAAGCTAGGACTGAAAGGCATAGCTTGTCTGAAACCTCCTAACAGGACACACAAGCAGACCCTGTCACTTTGGCTCTCAGCCTTTTCCTTTGCCTGGAAAGAGGGAACATGCCTGGAACCTTCTACGGTGCTTTTCTCGGCCCTAGCAGACTGCAGTTCAAAACATGCTAAACGTCCAGCAATAACTCCCAAAGTAAAGAAGCTAGGACTGAAAGGCATAGCTTGTCTGAAACCTCCTAACAGGACACACAAGCAGACCCTGTCACTTTGGCTCTCAGCCTTTTCCTTTGCCTGGAAAGAGGGAACATGCCTGGAACCTCCTACGGTGCTTTTCTCGGCCCTAGCAGACTGCAGTTCAAAACATGTTAATGTCCAGCAATAACTCCCAAAGTAAAGAAGCTAGGACTGAAAGGCATAGCTTGTCTGAAACCTCCTAACAGGACACACAAGCAGACCCTGTCACTTTGGCTCTCAGCCTTTTCCTTTGCCTGGAAAGAGGGAACATGCCTGGAACCTCCTACGGTGCTTTTCTCGGCCCTAGCAGACTGCAGTTCAAAACATGCTAAACGTCCAGCAATAACTCCCAAAGTAAAGAAGCTAGGCATGAAAGGCATAGCTTGTCTGAAACCTCCTAACAGGACACACAAGCAGACCCTGTCACTTTGGCTCTCAGCCTTTTCCTTTGCCTGGAAAGAGGGAACATGCCTGGAACCTCCTACGGTGCTTTTCTCGGCCCTAGCAGACTGCAGTTCAAAACATGCTAAACGTCCAGCAATAACTCCCAAAGTAAAGAAGCTAGGCATGAAAGGCATAGCTTGTCTGAAACCTCCTAACAGGACACACAAGCAGACCCTGTCACTTTGGCTCTCAGCCTTTTCCTTTGCCTGGAAAGAGGGAACATGCCTGGAACCTCCTACGGTGCTTTTCTCGGCCCTAGCAGACTGCAGTTCAAAACATGCTAAACGTCCAGCAATAACTCCCAAAGTAAAGAAGCTAGGCATGAAAGGCATAGCTTGTCTGAAACCTCCTAACAGGACACACAAGCAGACCCTGTCACTTTGGCTCTCAGCCTTTTCCTTTGCCTGGAAAGAGGGAACATGCCTGGAACCTCCTACGGTGCTTTTCTCGGCCCTAGCAGACTGCAGTTCAAAACATGCTAAACGTCCAGCAATAACTCCCAAAGTAAAGAAGCTAGGACTGAAAGGCATAGCTTGTCTGAAACCTCCTAACAGGACACACAAGCAGACCCTGTCACTTTGGCTCTCAGCCTTTTCCTTTGCCTGGAAAGAGGGAACATGCCTGGAACCTCCTACGGTGCTTTTCTCGGCCCTAGCAGACTGCAGTTCAAAACATGCTAAACGTCCAGCAATAACTCCCAAAGTAAAGAAGCTAGGCATGAAAGGCATAGCTTGTCTGAAACCTCCTAACAGGACACACAAGCAGACCCTGTCACTTTGGCTCTCAGCCTTTTCCTTTGCCTGGAAAGAGGGAACATGCCTGGAACCTCCTACGGTGCTTTTCTCGGCCCTAGCAGACTGCAGTTCAAAACATGCTAAACGTCCAGCAATAACTCCCAAAGTAAAGAAGCTAGGCATGAAAGGCATAGCTTGTCTGAAACCTCCTAACAGGACACACAAGCAGACCCTGTCACTTTGGCTCTCAGCCTTTTCCTTTGCCTGGAAAGAGGGAACATGCCTGGAACCTCCTACGGTGCTTTTCTCGGCCCTAGCAGACTGCAGTTCAAAACATGCTAAACGTCCAGCAATAACTCCCAAAGTAAAGAAGCTAGGACTGAAAGGCATAGCTTGTCTGAAACCTCCTAACAGGACACACAAGCAGACCCTGTCACTTTGGCTCTCAGCCTTTTCCTTTGCCTGGAAAGAGGGAACATGCCTGGAACCTCCTACGGTGCTTTTCTCGGCCCTAGCAGACTGCAGTTCAAAACATGCTAAACGTCCAGCAATAACTCCCAAAGTAAAGAAGCTAGGCATGAAAGGCATAGCTTGTCTGAAACCTCCTAACAGGACACACAAGCAGACCCTGTCACTTTGGCTCTCAGCCTTTTCCTTTGCCTGGAAAGAGGGAACATGCCTGGAACCTCCTACGGTGCTTTTCTCGGCCCTAGCAGACTGCAGTTCAAAACATGCTAAACGTCCAGCAATAACTCCCAAAGTAAAGAAGCTAGGACTGAAAGGCATAGCTTGTCTGAAACCTCCTAACAGGACACACAAGCAGACCCTGTCACTTTGGCTCTCAGCCTTTTCCTTTGCCTGGAAAGAGGGAACATGCCTGGAACCTCCTACGGTGCTTTTCTCGGCCCTAGCAGACTGCAGTTCAAAACATGCTAAACGTCCAGCAATAACTCCCAAAGTAAAGAAGCTAGGCATGAAAGGCATAGCTTGTCTGAAACCTCCTAACAGGACACACAAGCAGACCCTGTCACTTTGGCTCTCAGCCTTTTCCTTTGCCTGGAAAGAGGGAACATGCCTGGAACCTCCTACGGTGCTTTTCTCGGCCCTAGCAGACTGCAGTTCAAAACATGCTAAACGTCCAGCAATAACTCCCAAAGTAAAGAAGCTAGGCATGAAAGGCATAGCTTGTCTGAAACCTCCTAACAGGACACACAAGCAGACCCTGTCACTTTGGCTCTCAGCCTTTTCCTTTGCCTGGAAAGAGGGAACATGCCTGGAACCTCCTACGGTGCTTTTCTCGGCCCTAGCAGACTGCAGTTCAAAACATGCTAAACGTCCAGCAATAACTCCCAAAGTAAAGAAGCTAGGCATGAAAGGCATAGCTTGTCTGAAACCTCCTAACAGGACACACAAGCAGACCCTGTCACTTTGGCTCTCAGCCTTTTCCTTTGCCTGGAAAGAGGGAACATGCCTGGAACCTCCTACGGTGCTTTTCTCGGCCCTAGCAGACTGCAGTTCAAAACATGCTAAACGTCCAGCAATAACTCCCAAAGTAAAGAAGCTAGGACTGAAAGGCATAGCTTGTCTGAAACCTCCTAACAGGACACACAAGCAGACCCTGTCACTTTGGCTCTCAGCCTTTTCCTTTGCCTGGAAAGAGGGAACATGCCTGGAACCTCCTACGGTGCTTTTCTCGGCCCTAGCAGACTGCAGTTCAAAACATGCTAAACGTCCAGCAATAACTCCCAAAGTAAAGAAGCTAGGCATGAAAGGCATAGCTTGTCTGAAACCTCCTAACAGGACACACAAGCAGACCCTGTCACTTTGGCTCTCAGCCTTTTCCTTTGCCTGGAAAGAGGGAACATGCCTGGAACCTCCTACGGTGCTTTTCTCGGCCCTAGCAGACTGCAGTTCAAAACATGCTAAACGTCCAGCAATAACTCCCAAAGTAAAGAAGCTAGGACTGAAAGGCATAGCTTGTCTGAAACCTCCTAACAGGACACACAAGCAGACCCTGTCACTTTGGCTCTCAGCCTTTTCCTTTGCCTGGAAAGAGGGAACATGCCTGGAACCTCCTACGGTGCTTTTCTCGGCCCTAGCAGACTGCAGTTCAAAACATGTTAATGTCCAGCAATAACTCCCAAAGTAAAGAAGCTAGGACTGAAAGGCATAGCTTGTCTGAAACCTCCTAACAGGACACACAAGCAGACCCTGTCACTTTGGCTCTCAGCCTTTTCCTTTGCCTGGAAAGAGGGAACATGCCTGGAACCTCCTACGGTGCTTTTCTCGGCCCTAGCAGACTGCAGTTCAAAACATGCTAAACGTCCAGCAATAACTCCCAAAGTAAAGAAGCTAGGACTGAAAGGCATAGCTTGTCTGAAACCTCCTAACAGGACACACAAGCAGACCCTGTCACTTTGGCTCTCAGCCTTTTCCTTTGCCTGGAAAGAGGGAACATGCCTGGAACCTTCTACGGTGCTTTTCTCGGCCCTAGCAGACTGCAGTTCAAAACATGCTAAACGTCCAGCAATAACTCCCAAAGTAAAGAAGCTAGGCATGAAAGGCATAGCTTGTCTGAAACCTCCTAACAGGACACACAAGCAGACCCTGTCACTTTGGCTCTCAGCCTTTTCCTTTGCCTGGAAAGAGGGAACATGCCTGGAACCTCCTACGGTGCTTTTCTCGGCCCTAGCAGACTGCAGTTCAAAACATGCTAAACGTCCAGCAATAACTCCCAAAGTAAAGAAGCTAGGACTGAAAGGCATAGCTTGTCTGAAACCTCCTAACAGGACACACAAGCAGACCCTGTCACTTTGGCTCTCAGCCTTTTCCTTTGCCTGGAAAGAGGGAACATGCCTGGAACCTCCTACGGTGCTTTTCTCGGCCCTAGCAGACTGCAGTTCAAAACATGTTAATGTCCAGCAATAACTCCCAAAGTAAAGAAGCTAGGACTGAAAGGCATAGCTTGTCTGAAACCTCCTAACAGGACACACAAGCAGACCCTGTCACTTTGGCTCTCAGCCTTTTCCTTTGCCTGGAAAGAGGGAACATGCCTGGAACCTCCTACGGTGCTTTTCTCGGCCCTAGCAGACTGCAGTTCAAAACATGCTAAACGTCCAGCAATAACTCCCAAAGTAAAGAAGCTAGGCATGAAAGGCATAGCTTGTCTGAAACCTCCTAACAGGACACACAAGCAGACCCTGTCACTTTGGCTCTCAGCCTTTTCCTTTGCCTGGAAAGAGGGAACATGCCTGGAACCTCCTACGGTGCTTTTCTCGGCCCTAGCAGACTGCAGTTCAAAACATGCTAAACGTCCAGCAATAACTCCCAAAGTAAAGAAGCTAGGCATGAAAGGCATAGCTTGTCTGAAACCTCCTAACAGGACACACAAGCAGACCCTGTCACTTTGGCTCTCAGCCTTTTCCTTTGCCTGGAAAGAGGGAACATGCCTGGAACCTCCTACGGTGCTTTTCTCGGCCCTAGCAGACTGCAGTTCAAAACATGCTAAACGTCCAGCAATAACTCCCAAAGTAAAGAAGCTAGGCATGAAAGGCATAGCTTGTCTGAAACCTCCTAACAGGACACACAAGCAGACCCTGTCACTTTGGCTCTCAGCCTTTTCCTTTGCCTGGAAAGAGGGAACATGCCTGGAACCTCCTACGGTGCTTTTCTCGGCCCTAGCAGACTGCAGTTCAAAACATGCTAAACGTCCAGCAATAACTCCCAAAGTAAAGAAGCTAGGACTGAAAGGCATAGCTTGTCTGAAACCTCCTAACAGGACACACAAGCAGACCCTGTCACTTTGGCTCTCAGCCTTTTCCTTTGCCTGGAAAGAGGGAACATGCCTGGAACCTTCTACGGTGCTTTTCTCGGTCCTAGCAGACTGCAGTTCAAAACATGCTAAACGTCCAGCAATAACTCCCAAAGTAAAGAAGCTAGGCATGAAAGGCATAGCTTGTCTGAAACCTCCTAACAGGACACACAAGCAGACCCTGTCACTTTGGCTCTCAGCCTTTTCCTTTGCCTGGAAAGAGGGAACATGCCTGGAACCTCCTACGGTGCTTTTCTCGGCCCTAGCAGACTGCAGTTCAAAACATGTTAATGTCCAGCAATAACTCCCAAAGTAAAGAAGCTAGGACTGAAAGGCATAGCTTGTCTGAAACCTCCTAACAGGACACACAAGCAGACCCTGTCACTTTGGCTCTCAGCCTTTTCCTTTGCCTGGAAAGAGGGAACATGCCTGGAACCTCCTACGGTGCTTTTCTCGGCCCTAGCAGACTGCAGTTCAAAACATGCTAAACGTCCAGCAATAACTCCCAAAGTAAAGAAGCTAGGACTGAAAGGCATAGCTTGTCTGAAACCTCCTAACAGGACACACAAGCAGACCCTGTCACTTTGGCTCTCAGCCTTTTCCTTTGCCTGGAAAGAGGGAACATGCCTGGAACCTTCTACGGTGCTTTTCTCGGCCCTAGCAGACTGCAGTTCAAAACATGCTAAACGTCCAGCAATAACTCCCAAAGTAAAGAAGCTAGGCATGAAAGGCATAGCTTGTCTGAAACCTCCTAACAGGACACACAAGCAGACCCTGTCACTTTGGCTCTCAGCCTTTTCCTTTGCCTGGAAAGAGGGAACATGCCTGGAACCTCCTACGGTGCTTTTCTCGGCCCTAGCAGACTGCAGTTCAAAACATGCTAAACGTCCAGCAATAACTCCCAAAGTAAAGAAGCTAGGACTGAAAGGCATAGCTTGTCTGAAACCTCCTAACAGGACACACAAACAGACCCTGTCACTTTGGCTCTCAGCCTTTTCCTTTGCCTGGAAAGAGGGAACATGCCTGGAACCTCCTACGGTGCTTTTCTCGGCCCTAGCAGACTGCAGTTCAAAACATGCTAAACGTCCAGCAATAACTCCCAAAGTAAAGAAGCTAGGCATGAAAGGCATAGCTTGTCTGAAACCTCCTAACAGGACACACAAGCAGACCCTGTCACTTTGGCTCTCAGCCTTTTCCTTTGCCTGGAAAGAGGGAACATGCCTGGAACCTCCTACGGTGCTTTTCTCGGCCCTAGCAGACTGCAGTTCAAAACATGCTAAACGTCCAGCAATAACTCCCAAAGTAAAGAAGCTAGGCATGAAAGGCATAGCTTGTCTGAAACCTCCTAACAGGACACACAAGCAGACCCTGTCACTTTGGCTCTCAGCCTTTTCCTTTGCCTGGAAAGAGGGAACATGCCTGGAACCTCCTACGGTGCTTTTCTCGGCCCTAGCAGACTGCAGTTCAAAACATGCTAAACGTCCAGCAATAACTCCCAAAGTAAAGAAGCTAGGCATGAAAGGCATAGCTTGTCTGAAACCTCCTAACAGGACACACAAGCAGACCCTGTCACTTTGGCTCTCAGCCTTTTCCTTTGCCTGGAAAGAGGGAACATGCCTGGAACCTCCTACGGTGCTTTTCTCGGCCCTAGCAGACTGCAGTTCAAAACATGCTAAACGTCCAGCAATAACTCCCAAAGTAAAGAAGCTAGGACTGAAAGGCATAGCTTGTCTGAAACCTCCTAACAGGACACACAAGCAGACCCTGTCACTTTGGCTCTCAGCCTTTTCCTTTGCCTGGAAAGAGGGAACATGCCTGGAACCTCCTACGGTGCTTTTCTCGGCCCTAGCAGACTGCAGTTCAAAACATGCTAAACGTCCAGCAATAACTCCCAAAGTAAAGAAGCTAGGACTGAAAGGCATAGCTTGTCTGAAACCTCCTAACAGGACACACAAGCAGACCCTGTCACTTTGGCTCTCAGCCTTTTCCTTTGCCTGGAAAGAAGGAACATACCTGCTACCTCCTACAGTGCTTTTCACGACCCTAGCAGACTGCAGTTCAAAACATGCTAAACGTCCAGCAATAACTCCCAAAGTAAAGAAGCTAGGCCTGAAAGGCATAGCTTGTCTAAAACCTCCTAACAGGACACACAAGCAGACCCTGTCACTTTGGCTCTCAGCCTTTTCCTTTGCCTGGAAAAAAGGAACATACCTGCTAACTTCTACAGTGCTTTTCTCGGCCCTAGCAGACTGCAGTTCAAAACATGCTAAACGTCCAGCAATAACTCCCAAAGTAAAGAAGCTAGGCATGAAAGGCATAGCTTGTCTGAAACCTCCTAACAGGACACACAAGCAGACCCTGTCACTTTGGCTCTCAGCCTTTTCCTTTGCCTGGAAAGAGGGAACATGCCAGGAACCTCCTACGGTGCTTTTCTCGGCCCTAGCAGACTGCAGTTCAAAACATGCTAAACGTCCAGCAATAACTCCCAAAGTAAAGAAGCTAGGACTGAAAGGCATAGCTTGTCTGAAACCTCCTAACAGGACACACAAGCAGACCCTGTCACTTTGGCTCTCAGCCTTTTCCTTTGCCTGGAAAGAGGGAACATGCCTGGAACCTCCTACGGTGCTTTTCTCGGCCCTAGCAGACTGCTGTTCAAAACATGCTAAACGTCCAGCAATAACTCCCAAAGTAAAGAAGCTAGGCATGAAAGGCATAGCTTGTCTGAAACCTCCTAACAGGACACACAAGCAGACCCTGTCACTTTGGCTCTCAGCCTTTTCCTTTGCCTGGAAAGAGGGAACATGCCTGGAACCTCCTACGGTGCTTTTCTCGGCCCTAGCAGACTGCAGTTCAAAACATGCTAAACGTCCAGCAATAACTCCCAAAGTAAAGAAGCTAGGCATGAAAGGCATAGCTTGTCTGAAACCTCCTAACAGGACACACAAGCAGACCCTGTCACTTTGGCTCTCAGCCTTTTCCTTTGCCTGGAAAGAGGGAACATACCTGCTACCTCCTACAGTGCTTTTCTCGGCCCTAGCAGACTGCAGTTCAAAACATGCTAAACGTCCAGCAATAACTCCCAAAGTAAAGAAGCTAGGACTGAAAGGCATAGCTTGTCTGAAACCTCCTAACAGGACACACAAGCAGACCCTGTCACTTTGGCTCTCAGCCTTTTCCTTTGCCTGGAAAGAGGGAACATGCCTGGAACCTCCTACGGTGCTTTTCTCGGCCCTAGCAGACTGCAGTTCAAAACATGCTAAACGTCCAGCAATAACTCCCAAAGTAAAGAAGCTAGGCATGAAAGGCATAGCTTGTCTGAAACCTCCTAACAGGACACACAAGCAGACCCTGTCACTTTGGCTCTCAGCCTTTTCCTTTGCCTGGAAAGAAGGAACATACATGCTACCTCCTACAGTGCTTTCCTCGGTCCTAGCAGACTGCAGTTCAAAACATGCTAAACGTCCAGCAATAACTCCCAAAGTAAAGAAGCTAGGCATGAAAGGCATAGCTTGTCTGAAACCTCCAAACAGGACACACAAGCAGACCCTGTCACTTTGGCTCTCAGCCTTTTCCTTTGCCTGGAAAGAGGGAACATGCCTGGAACCTCCTACGGTGCTTTTCTCGGCCCTAGCAGACTGCAGTTCAAAACATGCTAAACGTCCAGCAATAACTCCCAAAGTAAAGAAGCTAGGCATGAAAGGCATAGCTTGTCTGAAACCTCCTAACAGGACACACAAGCAGACCCTGTCACTTTGGCTCTCAGCCTTTTCCTTTGCCTGGAAAGAGGGAACATGCCTGGAACCTCCTACGGTGCTTTTCTCGGCCCTAGCAGACTGCAGTTCAAAACATGCTAAACGTCCAGCAATAACTCCCAAAGTAAAGAAGCTAGGACTGAAAGGCATAGCTTGTCTGAAACCTCCTAACAGGACACACAAGCAGACCCTGTCACTTTGGCTCTCAGCCTTTTCCTTTGCCTGGAAAGAGGGAACATGCCTGGAACCTCCTACGGTGCTTTTCTCGGCCCTAGCAGACTGCAGTTCAAAACATGCTAAACGTCCAGCAATAACTCCCAAAGTAAAGAAGCTAGGCATGAAAGGCATAGCTTGTCTGAAACCTCCTAACAGGACACACAAGCAGACCCTGTCACTTTGGCTCTCAGCCTTTTCCTTTGCCTGGAAAGAGGGAACATGCCTGGAACCTCCTACGGTGCTTTTCTCGGCCCTAGCAGACTGCAGTTCAAAACATGCTAAACGTCCAGCAATAACTCCCAAAGTAAAGAAGCTAGGACTGAAAGGCATAGCTTGTCTGAAACCTCCTAACAGGACACACAAGCAGACCCTGTCACTTTGGCTCTCAGCCTTTTCCTTTGCCTGGAAAGAGGGAACATGCCTGGAACCTCCTACGGTGCTTTTCTCGGCCCTAGCAGACTGCAGTTCAAAACATGCTAAACGTCCAGCAATAACTCCCAAAGTAAAGAAGCTAGGCATGAAAGGCATAGCTTGTCTGAAACCTCCTAACAGGACACACAAGCAGACCCTGTCACTTTGGCTCTAAGCCTTTTCCTTTGCCTGGAAAGAGGGAACATACCTGCTACCTCCTACAGTGCTTTTCTCGGCCCTAGCAGACTGCAGTTCAAAACATGCTAAACGTCCAGCAATAACTCCCAAAGTAAAGAAGCTAGGACTGAAAGGCATAGCTTGTCTGAAACCTCCTAACAGGACACACAAGCAGACCCTGTCACTTTGGCTCTCAGCCTTTTCCTTTGCCTGGAAAGAGGGAACATGCCTGGAACCTCCTACGGTGCTTTTCTCGGCCCTAGCAGACTGCTGTTCAAAACATGCTAAACGTCCAGCAATAACTCCCAAAGTAAAGAAGCTAGGCATGAAAGGCATAGCTTGTCTGAAACCTCCTAACAGGACACACAAGCAGACCCTGTCACTTTGGCTCTCAGCCTTTTCCTTTGCCTGGAAAGAAGGAACATACATGCTACCTCCTACAGTGCTTTCCTCGGTCCTAGCAGACTGCAGTTCAAAACATGCTAAACGTCCAGCAATAACTCCCAAAGTAAAGAAGCTAGGCATGAAAGGCATAGCTTGTCTGAAACCTCCAAACAGGACACAAAAGCAGACCCTGTCACTTTGGCTCTCAGCCTTTTCCTTTGCCTGGAAAGAGGGAACATGCCTGGAACCTCCTACGGTGCTTTTCTCGGCCCTAGCAGACTGCAGTTCAAAACATGCTAAACGTCCAGCAATAACTCCCAAAGTAAAGAAGCTAGGCATGAAAGGCATAGCTTGTCTGAAACCTCCTAACAGGACACACAAGCAGACCCTGTCACTTTGGCTCTCAGCCTTTTCCTTTGCCTGGAAAGAGGGAACATGCCTGGAACCTCCTACAGTGCTTTTCTCGGCCCTAGCAGACTGCAGTTCAAAACATGCTAAACGTCCAGCAATAACTCCCAAAGTAAAGAAGCTAGGCATGAAAGGCATAGCTTGTCTGAAACCTCCTAACAGGACACACAAGCAGACCCTGTCACTTTGGCTCTCAGCCTTTTCCTTTGCCTGGAAAGAGGGAACATGCCTGGAACCTCCTACGGTGCTTTTCTCGGCCCTAGCAGACTGCAGTTCAAAACATGCTAAACGTCCAGCAATAACTCCCAAAGTAAAGAAGCTAGGCATGAAAGGCATAGCTTGTCTGAAACCTCCTAACAGGACACACAAGCAGACCCTGTCACTTTGGCTCTCAGCCTTTTCCTTTGCCTGGAAAGAGGGAACATGCCTGGAACCTCCTACGGTGCTTTTCTCGGCCCTAGCAGACTGCAGTTCAAAACATGCTAAACGTCCAGCAATAACTCCCAAAGTAAAGAAGCTAGGACTGAAAGGCATAGCTTGTCTGAAACCTCCTAACAGGACACACAAGCAGACCCTGTCACTTTGGCTCTCAGCCTTTTCCTTTGCCTGGAAAGAGGGAACATGCCTGGAACCTCCTACGGTGCTTTTCTCGGCCCTAGCAGACTGCAGTTCAAAACATGCTAAACGTCCAGCAATAACTCCCAAAGTAAAGAAGCTAGGACTGAAAGGCATAGCTTGTCTGAAACCTCCTAACAGGACACACAAGCAGACCCTGTCACTTTGGCTCTCAGCCTTTTCCTTTGCCTGGAAAGAGGGAACATGCCTGGAACCTCCTACGGTGCTTTTCTCGGCCCTAGCAGACTGCAGTTCAAAACATGCTAAACGTCCAGCAATAACTCCCAAAGTAAAGAAGCTAGGCATGAAAGGCATAGCTTGTCTGAAACCTCCTAACAGGACACACAAGCAGACCCTGTCACTTTGGCTCTCAGCCTTTTCCTTTGCCTGGAAAGAGGGAACATGCCTGGAACCTCCTACAGTGCTTTTCTCGGCCCTAGCAGACTGCAGTTCAAAACATGCTAAACGTCCAGCAATAACTCCCAAAGTAAAGAAGCTAGGCATGAAAGGCATAGCTTGTCTGAAACCTCCTAACAGGACACACAAGCAGACCCTGTCACTTTGGCTCTCAGCCTTTTCCTTTGCCTGGAAAGAGGGAACATGCCTGGAACCTCCTACGGTGCTTTTCTCGGCCCTAGCAGACTGCAGTTCAAAACATGCTAAACGTCCAGCAATAACTCCCAAAGTAAAGAAGCTAGGCATGAAAGGCATAGCTTGTCTGAAACCTCCTAACAGGACACACAAGCAGACCCTGTCACTTTGGCTCTCAGCCTTTTCCTTTGCCTGGAAAGAGGGAACATGCCTGGAACCTCCTACGGTGCTTTTCTCGGCCCTAGCAGACTGCAGTTCAAAACATGCTAAACGTCCAGCAATAACTCCCAAAGTAAAGAAGCTAGGCATGAAAGGCATAGCTTGTCTGAAACCTCCTAACAGGACACACAAGCAGACCCTGTCACTTTGGCTCTCAGCCTTTTCCTTTGCCTGGAAAGAGGGAACATGCCTGGAACCTCCTACGGTGCTTTTCTCGGCCCTAGCAGACTGCAGTTCAAAACATGCTAAACGTCCAGCAATAACTCCCAAAGTAAAGAAGCTAGGACTGAAAGGCATAGCTTGTCTGAAACCTCCTAACAGGACACACAAGCAGACCCTGTCACTTTGGCTCTCAGCCTTTTCCTTTGCCTGGAAAGAGGGAACATGCCAGGAACCTCCTACGGTGCTTTTCTCGGCCCTAGCAGACTGCAGTTCAAAACATGCTAAACGTCCAGCAATAACTCCCAAAGTAAAGAAGCTAGGCATGAAAGGCATAGCTTGTCTGAAACCTCCTAACAGGACACACAAGCAGACCCTGTCACTTTGGCTCTCAGCCTTTTCCTTTGCCTGGAAAGAGGGAACATGCCTGGAACCTCCTACGGTGCTTTTCTCGGCCCTAGCAGACTGCAGTTCAAAACATGCTAAACGTCCAGCAATAACTCCCAAAGTAAAGAAGCTAGGTCTGAAAGGCATAGCTTGTCTGAAACCTCCTAACAGGACACACAAGCAGACCCTGTCACTTTGGCTCTCAGCCTTTTCCTTTGCCTGGAAAGAGGGAACATGCCTGGAACCTCCTACGGTGCTTTTCTCGGCCCTAGCAGACTGCAGTTCAAAACATGCTAAACGTCCAGCAATAACTCCCAAAGTAAAGAAGCTAGGCATGAAAGGCATAGCTTGTCTGAAACCTCCTAACAGGACACACAAGCAGACCCTGTCACTTTGGCTCTCAGCCTTTTCCTTTGCCTGGAAAGAGGGAACATGCCTGGAACCTCCTACGGTGCTTTTCTCGGCCCTAGCAGACTGCAGTTCAAAACATGCTAAACGTCCAGCAATAACTCCCAAAGTAAAGAAGCTAGGCATGAAAGGCATAGCTTGTCTGAAACCTCCTAACAGGACACACAAGCAGACCCTGTCACTTTGGCTCTAAGCCTTTTCCTTTGCCTGGAAAGAGGGAACATACCTGCTACCTCCTACAGTGCTTTTCTCGGCCCTAGCAGACTGCAGTTCAAAACATGCTAAACGTCCAGCAATAACTCCCAAAGTAAAGAAGCTAGGACTGAAAGGCATAGCTTGTCTGAAACCTCCTAACAGGACACACAAGCAGACCCTGTCACTTTGGCTCTCAGCCTTTTCCTTTGCCTGGAAAGAGGGAACATGCCTGGAACCTCCTACGGTGCTTTTCTCGGCCCTAGCAGACTGCTGTTCAAAACATGCTAAACGTCCAGCAATAACTCCCAAAGTAAAGAAGCTAGGCATGAAAGGCATAGCTTGTCTGAAACCTCCTAACAGGACACACAAGCAGACCCTGTCACTTTGGCTCTCAGCCTTTTCCTTTGCCTGGAAAGAAGGAACATACATGCTACCTCCTACAGTGCTTTCCTCGGTCCTAGCAGACTGCAGTTCAAAACATGCTAAACGTCCAGCAATAACTCCCAAAGTAAAGAAGCTAGGCATGAAAGGCATAGCTTGTCTGAAACCTCCAAACAGGACACAAAAGCAGACCCTGTCACTTTGGCTCTCAGCCTTTTCCTTTGCCTGGAAAGAGGGAACATGCCTGGAACCTCCTACGGTGCTTTTCTCGGCCCTAGCAGACTGCAGTTCAAAACATGCTAAACGTCCAGCAATAACTCCCAAAGTAAAGAAGCTAGGCATGAAAGGCATAGCTTGTCTGAAACCTCCTAACAGGACACACAAGCAGACCCTGTCACTTTGGCTCTCAGCCTTTTCCTTTGCCTGGAAAGAGGGAACATGCCTGGAACCTCCTACAGTGCTTTTCTCGGCCCTAGCAGACTGCAGTTCAAAACATGCTAAATGTCCAGCAATAACTCCCAAAGTAAAGAAGCTAGGCATGAAAGGCATAGCTTGTCTGAAACCTCCTAACAGGACACACAAGCAGACCCTGTCACTTTGGCTCTCAGCCTTTTCCTTTGCCTGGAAAGAGGGAACATGCCTGGAACCTCCTACGGTGCTTTTCTCGGCCCTAGCAGACTGCAGTTCAAAACATGCTAAACGTCCAGCAATAACTCCCAAAGTAAAGAAGCTAGGCATGAAAGGCATAGCTTGTCTGAAACCTCCTAACAGGACACACAAGCAGACCCTGTCACTTTGGCTCTCAGCCTTTTCCTTTGCCTGGAAAGAGGGAACATGCCTGGAACCTCCTACGGTGCTTTTCTCGGCCCTAGCAGACTGCAGTTCAAAACATGCTAAACGTCCAGCAATAACTCCCAAAGTAAAGAAGCTAGGACTGAAAGGCATAGCTTGTCTGAAACCTCCTAACAGGACACACAAGCAGACCCTGTCACTTTGGCTCTCAGCCTTTTCCTTTGCCTGGAAAGAGGGAACATGCCTGGAACCTCCTACGGTGCTTTTCTCGGCCCTAGCAGACTGCAGTTCAAAACATGCTAAACGTCCAGCAATAACTCCCAAAGTAAAGAAGCTAGGACTGAAAGGCATAGCTTGTCTGAAACCTCCTAACAGGACACACAAGCAGACCCTGTCACTTTGGCTCTCAGCCTTTTCCTTTGCCTGGAAAGAGGGAACATGCCTGGAACCTCCTACGGTGCTTTTCTCGGCCCTAGCAGACTGCAGTTCAAAACATGCTAAACGTCCAGCAATAACTCCCAAAGTAAAGAAGCTAGGCATGAAAGGCATAGCTTGTCTGAAACCTCCTAACAGGACACACAAGCAGACCCTGTCACTTTGGCTCTCAGCCTTTTCCTTTGCCTGGAAAGAGGGAACATGCCTGGAACCTCCTACAGTGCTTTTCTCGGCCCTAGCAGACTGCAGTTCAAAACATGCTAAACGTCCAGCAATAACTCCCAAAGTAAAGAAGCTAGGCATGAAAGGCATAGCTTGTCTGAAACCTCCTAACAGGACACACAAGCAGACCCTGTCACTTTGGCTCTCAGCCTTTTCCTTTGCCTGGAAAGAGGGAACATGCCTGGAACCTCCTACGGTGCTTTTCTCGGCCCTAGCAGACTGCAGTTCAAAACATGCTAAACGTCCAGCAATAACTCCCAAAGTAAAGAAGCTAGGCATGAAAGGCATAGCTTGTCTGAAACCTCCTAACAGGACACACAAGCAGACCCTGTCACTTTGGCTCTCAGCCTTTTCCTTTGCCTGGAAAGAGGGAACATGCCTGGAACCTCCTACGGTGCTTTTCTCGGCCCTAGCAGACTGCAGTTCAAAACATGCTAAACGTCCAGCAATAACTCCCAAAGTAAAGAAGCTAGGCATGAAAGGCATAGCTTGTCTGAAACCTCCTAACAGGACACACAAGCAGACCCTGTCACTTTGGCTCTCAGCCTTTTCCTTTGCCTGGAAAGAGGGAACATGCCTGGAACCTCCTACGGTGCTTTTCTCGGCCCTAGCAGACTGCAGTTCAAAACATGCTAAACCTCCAGCAATAACTCCCAAAGTAAAGAAGCTAGGACTGAAAGGCATAGCTTGTCTGAAACCTCCTAACAGGACACACAAGCAGACCCTGTCACTTTGGCTCTCAGCCTTTTCCTTTGCCTGGAAAGAGGGAACATGCCAGGAACCTCCTACGGTGCTTTTCTCGGCCCTAGCAGACTGCAGTTCAAAACATGCTAAACGTCCAGCAATAACTCCCAAAGTAAAGAAGCTAGGCATGAAAGGCATAGCTTGTCTGAAACCTCCTAACAGGACACACAAGCAGACCCTGTCACTTTGGCTCTCAGCCTTTTCCTTTGCCTGGAAAGAGGGAACATGCCTGGAACCTCCTACGGTGCTTTTCTCGGCCCTAGCAGACTGCAGTTCAAAACATGCTAAACGTCCAGCAATAACTCCCAAAGTAAAGAAGCTAGGTCTGAAAGGCATAGCTTGTCTGAAACCTCCTAACAGGACACACAAGCAGACCCTGTCACTTTGGCTCTCAGCCTTTTCCTTTGCCTGGAAAGAGGGAACATGCCTGGAACCTCCTACGGTGCTTTTCTCGGCCCTAGCAGACTGCAGTTCAAAACATGCTAAACGTCCAGCAATAACTCCCAAAGTAAAGAAGCTAGGACTGAAAGGCATAGCTTGTCTGAAACCTCCTAACAGGACACACAAGCAGACCCTGTCACTTTGGCTCTCAGCCTTTTCCTTTGCCTGGAAAGAGGGAACATGCCTGGAACCTCCTACGGTGCTTTTCTCGGCCCTAGCAGACTGCAGTTCAAAACATGCTAAACGTCCAGCAATAACTCCCAAAGTAAAGAAGCTAGGCATGAAAGGCATAGCTTGTCTGAAACCTCCTAACAGGACACACAAGCAGACCCTGTCACTTTGGCTCTCAGCCTTTTCCTTTGCCTGGAAAGAGGGAACATGCCTGGAACCTCCTACGGTGCTTTTCTCGGCCCTAGCAGACTGCAGTTCAAAACATGCTAAACGTCCAGCAATAACTCCCAAAGTAAAGAAGCTAGGCATGAAAGGCATAGCTTGTCTGAAACCTCCTAACAGGACACACAAGCAGACCCTGTCACTTTGGCTCTCAGCCTTTTCCTTTGCCTGGAAAGAGGGAACATGCCTGGAACCTCCTACGGTGCTTTTCTCGGCCCTAGCAGACTGCAGTTCAAAACATGCTAAACGTCCAGCAATAACTCCCAAAGTAAAGAAGCTAGGCATGAAAGGCATAGCTTGTCTGAAACCTCCTAACAGGACACACAAGCAGACCCTGTCACTTTGGCTCTCAGCCTTTTCCTTTGCCTGGAAAGAGGGAACATGCCTGGAACCTCCTACGGTGCTTTTCTCGGCCCTAGCAGACTGCAGTTCAAAACATGCTAAACGTCCAGCAATAACACCCAAAGTAAAGAAGCTAGGACTGAAAGGCATAGCTTGTCTGAAACCTCCTAACAGGACACACAAGCAGACCCTGTCACTTTGGCTCTCAGCCTTTTCCTTTGCCTGGAAAGAGGGAACATGCCAGGAACCTCCTACGGTGCTTTTCTCGGCCCTAGCAGACTGCAGTTCAAAACATGCTAAACGTCCAGCAATAACTCCCAAAGTAAAGAAGCTAGGCATGAAAGGCATAGCTTGCTTGAAACCTCCTAACAGGACACACAAGCAGACCCTGTCACTTTGGCTCTCAGCCTTTTCCTTTGCCTGGAAAGAGGGAACATGCCTTGAACCTCCTACGGTGCTTTTCTCGGCCCTAGCAGACTGCAGTTCAAAACATGCTAAACGTCCAGCAATAACTCCCAAAGTAAAGAAGCTAGGACTGAAAGGCATAGCTTGTCTGAAACCTCCTAACAGGACACACAAGCAGACCCTGTCACTTTGGCTCTCAGCCTTTTCCTTTGCCTGGAAAGAGGGAACATGCCTGGAACCTCCTACAGTGCTTTTCTCGGCCCTAGCAGACTGCAGTTCAAAACATGCTAAACGTCCAGCAATAACTCCCAAAGTAAAGAAGCTAGGCATGAAAGGCATAGCTTGTCTGAAACCTCCTAACAGGACACACAAGCAGACCCTGTCACTTTGGCTCTCAGCCTTTTCCTTTGCCTGGAAAGAGGGAACATGCCTGGAACCTCCTACGGTGCTTTTCTCGGCCCTAGCAGACTGCAGTTCAAAACATGCTAAACGTCCAGCAATAACTCCCAAAGTAAAGAAGCTAGGCATGAAAGGCATAGCTTGTCTGAAACCTCCTAACAGGACACACAAGCAGACCCTGTCACTTTGGCTCTCAGCCTTTTCCTTTGCCTGGAAAGAGGGAACATGCCTGGAACCTCCTACGGTGCTTTTCTCGGCCCTAGCAGACTGCAGTTCAAAACATGCTAAACGTCCAGCAATAACTCCCAAAGTAAAGAAGCTAGGACTGAAAGGCATAGCTTGTCTGAAACCTCCTAACAGGACACACAAGCAGACCCTGTCACTTTGGCTCTCAGCCTTTTCCTTTGCCTGGAAAGAGGGAACATGCCTGGAACCTCCTACGGTGCTTTTCTCGGCCCTAGCAGACTGCAGTTCAAAACATGCTAAACGTCCAGCAATAACTCCCAAAGTAAAGAAGCTAGGACTGAAAGGCATAGCTTGTCTGAAACCTCCTAACAGGACACACAAGCAGACCCTGTCACTTTGGCTCTCAGCCTTTTCCTTTGCCTGGAAAGAGGGAACATGCCAGGAACCTCCTACGGTGCTTTTCTCGGCCCTAGCAGACTGCAGTTCAAAACATGCTAAACGTCCAGCAATAACTCCCAAAGTAAAGAAGCTAGGCATGAAAGGCATAGCTTGTCTGAAACCTCCTAACAGGACACACAAGCAGACCCTGTCACTTTGGCTCTCAGCCTTTTCCTTTGCCTGGAAAGAGGGAACATGCCTGGAACCTCCTACGGTGCTTTTCTCGGCCCTAGCAGACTGCAGTTCAAAACATGCTAAACGTCCAGCAATAACTCCCAAAGTAAAGAAGCTAGGACTGAAAGGCATAGCTTGTCTGAAACCTCCTAACAGGACACACAAGCAGACCCTGTCACTTTGGCTCTCAGCCTTTTCCTTTGCCTGGAAAGAGGGAACATGCCTGGAACCTCCTACGGTGCTTTTCTCGGCCCTAGCAGACTGCAGTTCAAAACATGCTAAATGTCCAGCAATAACTCCCAAAGTAAAGAAGCTAGGCATGAAAGGCATAGCTTGTCTGAAACCTCCTAACAGGACACACAAGCAGACCCTGTCACTTTGGCTCTCAGCCTTTTCCATTGCCTGGAAAGAGGGAACATACCTGCTACCTCCTACAGTGCTTTTCTCGGCCCTAGCAGACTGCAGTTCAA
This sequence comes from Rallus limicola, assembly GCA_022605955.1. Classification (NCBI taxonomy): domain Eukaryota; kingdom Metazoa; phylum Chordata; class Aves; order Gruiformes; family Rallidae; genus Rallus; species Rallus limicola. The sequence goes on along the minus strand of JAKCOZ010000587.1, from coordinate 51,648 downwards.
AACATGCTAAACGTCCAGCAATAACTCCCAAAGTAAAGAAGCTAGGACTGAAAGGCATAGCTTGTCTGAAACCTCCTAACAGGACACACAAGCAGACCCTGTCACTTTGGCTCTCAGCCTTTTCCTTTGCCTGGAAAGAGGGAACATGCCTGGAACCTCCTACGGTGCTTTTCTCGGCCCTAGCAGACTGCTGTTCAAAACATGCTAAACGTCCAGCAATAACTCCCAAAGTAAAGAAGCTAGGCATGAAAGGCATAGCTTGTCTGAAACCTCCTAACAGGACACACAAGCAGACCCTGTCACTTTGGCTCTCAGCCTTTTCCTTTGCCTGGAAAGAAGGAACATACATGCTACCTCCTACAGTGCTTTCCTCGGTCCTAGCAGACTGCAGTTCAAAACATGCTAAACGTCCAGCAATAACTCCCAAAGTAAAGAAGCTAGGACTGAAAGGCATAGCTTGTCTGAAACCTCCTAACAGGACACACAAGCAGACCCTGTCACTTTGGCTCTCAGCCTTTTCCTTTGCCTGGAAAGAGGGAACATGCCTGGAACCTCCTACAGTGCTTTTCTCGGCCCTAGCAGACTGCAGTTCAAAACATGCTAAACGTCCAGCAATAACTCCCAAAGTAAAGAAGCTAGGCATGAAAGGCATAGCTTGTCTGAAACCTCCTAACAGGACACACAAGCAGACCCTGTCACTTTGGCTCTCAGCCTTTTCCTTTGCCTGGAAAGAGGGAACATGCCTGGAACCTCCTACGGTGCTTTTCTCGGCCCTAGCAGACTGCAGTTCAAAACATGCTAAACGTCCAGCAATAACTCCCAAAGTAAAGAAGCTAGGACTGAAAGGCATAGCTTGTCTGAAACCTCCTAACAGGACACACAAGCAGACCCTGTCACTTTGGCTCTCAGCCTTTTCCTTTGCCTGGAAAGAGGGAACATGCCTGGAACCTCCTACGGTGCTTTTCTCGGCCCTAGCAGACTGCAGTTCAAAACATGCTAAACGTCCAGCAATAACTCCCAAAGTAAAGAAGCTAGGACTGAAAGGCATAGCTTGTCTGAAACCTCCTAACAGGACACACAAGCAGACCCTGTCACTTTGGCTCTCAGCCTTTTCCTTTGCCTGGAAAGAGGGAACATGCCTGGAACCTCCTACGGTGCTTTTCTCGGCCCTAGCAGACTGCAGTTCAAAACATGCTAAACGTCCAGCAATAACTCCCAAAGTAAAGAAGCTAGGCATGAAAGGCATAGCTTGTCTGAAACCTCCTAACAGGACACACAAGCAGACCCTCTCACTTTGGCTCTCAGCCTTTTCCTTTGCCTGGAAAGAGGAAACATGCCAGGAACCTCCTACGGTGCTTTTCTCGGCCCTAGCAGACTGCAGTTCAAAACATGCTAAACGTCCAGCAATAACTCCCAAAGTAAAGAAGCTAGGCATGAAAGGCATAGCTTGTCTGAAACCTCCTAACAGGACACACAAGCAGACCCTGTCACTTTGGCTCTCAGCCTTTTCCTTTGCCTGGAAAGAGGGAACATGCCTGGAACCTCCTACGGTGCTTTTCTCGGCCCTAGCAGACTGCAGTTCAAAACATGCTAAACGTCCAGCAATAACTCCCAAAGTAAAGAAGCTAGGACTGAAAGGCATAGCTTGTCTGAAACCTCCTAACAGGACACACAAGCAGACCCTGTCACTTTGGCTCTCAGCCTTTTCCTTTGCCTGGAAAGAGGGAACATGCCTGGAACCTCCTACGGTGCTTTTCTCGGCCCTAGCAGACTGCTGTTCAAAACATGCTAAACGTCCAGCAATAACTCCCAAAGTAAAGAAGCTAGGCATGAAAGGCATAGCTTGTCTGAAACCTCCTAACAGGACACACAAGCAGACCCTGTCACTTTGGCTCTCAGCCTTTTCCTTTGCCTGGAAAGAAGGAACATACATGCTACCTCCTACAGTGCTTTCCTCGGTCCTAGCAGACTGCAGTTCAAAACATGCTAAACGTCCAGCAATAACTCCCAAAGTAAAGAAGCTAGGACTGAAAGGCATAGCTTGTCTGAAACCTCCTAACAGGACTCACAAGCAGACCCTGTCACTTTGGCTCTCAGCCTTTTCCTTTGCCTGGAAAGAGGGAACATGCCTGGAACCTCCTACGGTGCTTTTCTCGGCCCTAGCAGACTGCAGTTCAAAACATGCTAAACGTCCAGCAATAACTCCCAAAGTAAAGAAGCTAGGACTGAAAGGCATAGCTTGTCTGAAACCTCCTAACAGGACACACAAGCAGACCCTGTCACTTTGGCTCTCAGCCTTTTCCTTTGCCTGGAAAGAGGGAACATGCCTGGAACCTCCTACGGTGCTTTTCTCGGCCCTAGCAGACTGCAGTTCAAAACATGCTAAACGTCCAGCAATAACTCCCAAAGTAAAGAAGCTAGGCATGAAAGGCATAGCTTGTCTGAAACCTCCTAACAGGACACACAAGCAGACCCTGTCACTTTGGCTCTCAGCCTTTTCCTTTGCCTGGAAAGAGGGAACATGCCTGGAACCTCCTACGGTGCTTTTCTCGGCCCTAGCAGACTGCAGTTCAAAACATGCTAAACGTCCAGCAATAACTCCCAAAGTAAAGAAGCTAGGCATGAAAGGCATAGCTTGTCTGAAACCTCCTAACAGGACACACAAGCAGACCCTGTCACTTTGGCTCTCAGCCTTTTCCTTTGCCTGGAAAGAGGGAACATGCCTGGAACCTCCTACGGTGCTTTTCTCGGCCCTAGCAGACTGCAGTTCAAAACATGCTAAACGTCCAGCAATAACTCCCAAAGTAAAGAAGCTAGGCATGAAAGGCATAGCTTGTCTGAAACCTCCTAACAGGACACACAAGCAGACCCTGTCACTTTGGCTCTCAGCCTTTTCCTTTGCCTGGAAAGAGGGAACATGCCTGGAACCTCCTACGGTGCTTTTCTCGGCCCTAGCAGACTGCAGTTCAAAACATGCTAAACGTCCAGCAATAACACCCAAAGTAAAGAAGCTAGGACTGAAAGGCATAGCTTGTCTGAAACCTCCTAACAGGACACACAAGCAGACCCTGTCACTTTGGCTCTCAGCCTTTTCCTTTGCCTGGAAAGAGGGAACATGCCAGGAACCTCCTACGGTGCTTTTCTCGGCCCTAGCAGACTGCAGTTCAAAACATGCTAAACGTCCAGCAATAACTCCCAAAGTAAAGAAGCTAGGCATGAAAGGCATAGCTTGCTTGAAACCTCCTAACAGGACACACAAGCAGACCCTGTCACTTTGGCTCTCAGCCTTTTCCTTTGCCTGGAAAGAGGGAACATGCCTTGAACCTCCTACGGTGCTTTTCTCGGCCCTAGCAGACTGCAGTTCAAAACATGCTAAACGTCCAGCAATAACTCCCAAAGTAAAGAAGCTAGGACTGAAAGGCATAGCTTGTCTGAAACCTCCTAACAGGACACACAAGCAGACCCTGTCACTTTGGCTCTCAGCCTTTTCCTTTGCCTGGAAAGAGGGAACATGCCTGGAACCTCCTACAGTGCTTTTCTCGGCCCTAGCAGACTGCAGTTCAAAACATGCTAAACGTCCAGCAATAACTCCCAAAGTAAAGAAGCTAGGCATGAAAGGCATAGCTTGTCTGAAACCTCCTAACAGGACACACAAGCAGACCCTGTCACTTTGGCTCTCAGCCTTTTCCTTTGCCTGGAAAGAGGGAACATGCCTGGAACCTCCTACGGTGCTTTTCTCGGCCCTAGCAGACTGCAGTTCAAAACATGCTAAACGTCCAGCAATAACTCCCAAAGTAAAGAAGCTAGGCATGAAAGGCATAGCTTGTCTGAAACCTCCTAACAGGACACACAAGCAGACCCTGTCACTTTGGCTCTCAGCCTTTTCCTTTGCCTGGAAAGAGGGAACATGCCTGGAACCTCCTACGGTGCTTTTCTCGGCCCTAGCAGACTGCAGTTCAAAACATGCTAAACGTCCAGCAATAACTCCCAAAGTAAAGAAGCTAGGACTGAAAGGCATAGCTTGTCTGAAACCTCCTAACAGGACACACAAGCAGACCCTGTCACTTTGGCTCTCAGCCTTTTCCTTTGCCTGGAAAGAGGGAACATGCCTGGAACCTCCTACGGTGCTTTTCTCGGCCCTAGCAGACTGCAGTTCAAAACATGCTAAACGTCCAGCAATAACTCCCAAAGTAAAGAAGCTAGGACTGAAAGGCATAGCTTGTCTGAAACCTCCTAACAGGACACACAAGCAGACCCTGTCACTTTGGCTCTCAGCCTTTTCCTTTGCCTGGAAAGAGGGAACATGCCAGGAACCTCCTACGGTGCTTTTCTCGGCCCTAGCAGACTGCAGTTCAAAACATGCTAAACGTCCAGCAATAACTCCCAAAGTAAAGAAGCTAGGCATGAAAGGCATAGCTTGTCTGAAACCTCCTAACAGGACACACAAGCAGACCCTGTCACTTTGGCTCTCAGCCTTTTCCTTTGCCTGGAAAGAGGGAACATGCCTGGAACCTCCTACGGTGCTTTTCTCGGCCCTAGCAGACTGCAGTTCAAAACATGCTAAACGTCCAGCAATAACTCCCAAAGTAAAGAAGCTAGGACTGAAAGGCATAGCTTGTCTGAAACCTCCTAACAGGACACACAAGCAGACCCTGTCACTTTGGCTCTCAGCCTTTTCCTTTGCCTGGAAAGAGGGAACATGCCTGGAACCTCCTACGGTGCTTTTCTCGGCCCTAGCAGACTGCAGTTCAAAACATGCTAAATGTCCAGCAATAACTCCCAAAGTAAAGAAGCTAGGCATGAAAGGCATAGCTTGTCTGAAACCTCCTAACAGGACACACAAGCAGACCCTGTCACTTTGGCTCTCAGCCTTTTCCATTGCCTGGAAAGAGGGAACATACCTGCTACCTCCTACAGTGCTTTTCTCGGCCCTAGCAGACTGCAGTTCAAAACATGCTAAACGTCCAGCAATAACTCCCAAAGTAAAGAAGCTAGGACTGAAAGGCATAGCTTGTCTGAAACCTCCTAACAGGACACACAAGCAGACCCTGTCACTTTGGCTCTCAGCCTTTTCCTTTGCCTGGAAAGAGGGAACATGCCTGGAACCTCCTACGGTGCTTTTCTCGGCCCTAGCAGACTGCTGTTCAAAACATGCTAAACGTCCAGCAATAACTCCCAAAGTAAAGAAGCTAGGCATGAAAGGCATAGCTTGTCTGAAACCTCCTAACAGGACACACAAGCAGACCCTGTCACTTTGGCTCTCAGCCTTTTCCTTTGCCTGGAAAGAAGGAACATACATGCTACCTCCTACAGTGCTTTCCTCGGTCCTAGCAGACTGCAGTTCAAAACATGCTAAACGTCCAGCAATAACTCCCAAAGTAAAGAAGCTAGGACTGAAAGGCATAGCTTGTCTGAAACCTCCTAACAGGACACACAAGCAGACCCTGTCACTTTGGCTCTCAGCCTTTTCCTTTGCCTGGAAAGAGGGAACATGCCTGGAACCTCCTACAGTGCTTTTCTCGGCCCTAGCAGACTGCAGTTCAAAACATGCTAAACGTCCAGCAATAACTCCCAAAGTAAAGAAGCTAGGCATGAAAGGCATAGCTTGTCTGAAACCTCCTAACAGGACACACAAGCAGACCCTGTCACTTTGGCTCTCAGCCTTTTCCTTTGCCTGGAAAGAGGGAACATGCCTGGAACCTCCTACGGTGCTTTTCTCGGCCCTAGCAGACTGCAGTTCAAAACATGCTAAACGTCCAGCAATAACTCCCAAAGTAAAGAAGCTAGGACTGAAAGGCATAGCTTGTCTGAAACCTCCTAACAGGACACACAAGCAGACCCTGTCACTTTGGCTCTCAGCCTTTTCCTTTGCCTGGAAAGAGGGAACATGCCTGGAACCTCCTACGGTGCTTTTCTCGGCCCTAGCAGACTGCAGTTCAAAACATGCTAAACGTCCAGCAATAACTCCCAAAGTAAAGAAGCTAGGACTGAAAGGCATAGCTTGTCTGAAACCTCCTAACAGGACACACAAGCAGACCCTGTCACTTTGGCTCTCAGCCTTTTCCTTTGCCTGGAAAGAGGGAACATGCCTGGAACCTCCTACGGTGCTTTTCTCGGCCCTAGCAGACTGCAGTTCAAAACATGCTAAACGTCCAGCAATAACTCCCAAAGTAAAGAAGCTAGGCATGAAAGGCATAGCTTGTCTGAAACCTCCTAACAGGACACACAAGCAGACCCTCTCACTTTGGCTCTCAGCCTTTTCCTTTGCCTGGAAAGAGGAAACATGCCAGGAACCTCCTACGGTGCTTTTCTCGGCCCTAGCAGACTGCAGTTCAAAACATGCTAAACGTCCAGCAATAACTCCCAAAGTAAAGAAGCTAGGCATGAAAGGCATAGCTTGTCTGAAACCTCCTAACAGGACACACAAGCAGACCCTGTCACTTTGGCTCTCAGCCTTTTCCTTTGCCTGGAAAGAGGGAACATGCCTGGAACCTCCTACGGTGCTTTTCTCGGCCCTAGCAGACTGCAGTTCAAAACATGCTAAACGTCCAGCAATAACTCCCAAAGTAAAGAAGCTAGGACTGAAAGGCATAGCTTGTCTGAAACCTCCTAACAGGACACACAAGCAGACCCTGTCACTTTGGCTCTCAGCCTTTTCCTTTGCCTGGAAAGAGGGAACATGCCTGGAACCTCCTACGGTGCTTTTCTCGGCCCTAGCAGACTGCTGTTCAAAACATGCTAAACGTCCAGCAATAACTCCCAAAGTAAAGAAGCTAGGCATGAAAGGCATAGCTTGTCTGAAACCTCCTAACAGGACACACAAGCAGACCCTGTCACTTTGGCTCTCAGCCTTTTCCTTTGCCTGGAAAGAAGGAACATACATGCTACCTCCTACAGTGCTTTCCTCGGTCCTAGCAGACTGCAGTTCAAAACATGCTAAACGTCCAGCAATAACTCCCAAAGTAAAGAAGCTAGGACTGAAAGGCATAGCTTGTCTGAAACCTCCTAACAGGACTCACAAGCAGACCCTGTCACTTTGGCTCTCAGCCTTTTCCTTTGCCTGGAAAGAGGGAACATGCCTGGAACCTCCTACGGTGCTTTTCTCGGCCCTAGCAGACTGCAGTTCAAAACATGCTAAACGTCCAGCAATAACTCCCAAAGTAAAGAAGCTAGGCATGAAAGGCATAGCTTGTCTGAAACCTCCTAACAGGACACACAAGCAGACCCTGTCACTTTGGCTCTCAGCCTTTTCCTTTGCCTGGAAAGAGGGAACATTCCTGGAACCTCCTACGGTGCTTTTCTCGGCCCTAGCAGACTGCAGTTCAAAACATGCTAAACGTCCAGCAATAACTCCCAAAGTAAAGAAGCTAGGACTGAAAGGCATAGCTTGTCTGAAACCTCCTAACAGGACACACAAGCAGACCCTGTCACTTTGGCTCTCAGCCTTTTCCTTTGCCTGGAAAGAGGGAACATGCCTGGAACCTCCTACGATGCTTTTCTCGGCCCTAGCAGACTGCAGTTCAAAACATGCTAAACGTCCAGCAATAACTCCCAAAGTAAAGAAGCTAGGCATGAAAGGCATAGCTTGTCTGAAACCTCCTAACAGGACACACAAGCAGACCCTGTCACTTTGGCTCTCAGCCTTTTCCTTTGCCTGGAAAGAGGGAACATGCCTGGAACCTCCTACGGTGCTTTTCTCGGCCCTAGCAGATAGCAGTTCAAAACATGCTAAACGTCCAGCAATAACTCCCAAAGTAAAGAAGCTAGGACTGAAAGGCATAGCTTGTCTGAAACCTCCTAACAGGACACACAAGCAGACCCTGTCACTTTGGCTCTCAGCCTTTTCCTTTGCCTGGAAAGAGGGAACATGCCTGGAACCTCCTACGGTGCTTTTCTCGGCCCTAGCAGACTGCAGTTCAAAACATGCTAAACGTCCAGCAATAACTCCCAAAGTAAAGAAGCTAGGCATGAAAGGCATAGCTTGTCTGAAACCTCCTAACAGGACACACAAGCAGACCCTGTCACTTTGGCTCTCAGCCTTTTCCTTTGCCTGGAAAGAGGGAACATGCCAGGAACCTCCTACGGTGCTTTTCTCGGCCCTAGCAGACTGCAGTTCAAAACATGCTAAACGTCCAGCAATAACTCCCAAAGTAAAGAAGCTAGGACTGAAAGGCATAGCTTGTCTGAAACCTCCTAACAGGACACACAAGCAGACCCTGTCACTTTGGCTCTCAGCCTTTTCCTTTGCCTGGAAAGAGGGAACATGCCTGGAACCTCCTACGGTGCTTTTCTCGGCCCTAGCAGACTGCAGTTCAAAACATGCTAAACGTCCAGCAATAACTCCCAAAGTAAAGAAGCTAGGCATGAAAGGCATAGCTTGTCTGAAACCTCCTAACAGGACACACAAGCAGACCCTGTCACTTTGGCTCTCAGCCTTTTCCTTTGCCTGGAAAGAGGGAACATGCCTGGAACCTCCTACAGTGCTTTTCTCGGCCCTAGCAGACTGCAGTTCAAAACATGCTAAACGTCCAGCAATAACTCCCAAAGTAAAGAAGCTAGGCATGAAAGGCATAGCTTGTCTGAAACCTCCTAACAGGACACACAAGCAGACCCTGTCACTTTGGCTCTCAGCCTTTTCCTTTGCCTGGAAAGAGGGAACATGCCTGGAACCTCCTACGGTGCTTTTCTCGGCCCTAGCAGACTGCAGTTCAAAACATGCTAAACGTCCAGCAATAACTCCCAAAGTAAAGAAGCTAGGACTGAAAGGCATAGCTTGTCTGAAACCTCCTAACAGGACACACAAGCAGACCCTGTCACTTTGGCTCTCAGCCTTTTCCTTTGCCTGGAAAGAGGGAACATGCCTGGAACCTCCTACGGTGCTTTTCTCGGCCCTAGCAGACTGCAGTTCAAAACATGCTAAACGTCCAGCAATAACTCCCAAAGTAAAGAAGCTAGGACTGAAAGGCATAGCTTGTCTGAAACCTCCTAACAGGACACACAAGCAGACCCTGTCACTTTGGCTCTCAGCCTTTTCCTTTGCCTGGAAAGAGGGAACATGCCTGGAATCTCCTACGGTGCTTTTCTCGGCCCTAGCAGACTGCAGTTCAAAACATGCTAAATGTCCAGCAATAACTCCCAAAGTAAAGAAGCTAGGCATGAAAGGCATAGCTTGTCTGAAACCTCCTAACAGGACACACAAGCAGACCCTGTCACTTTGGCTCTCAGCCTTTTCCATTGCCTGGAAAGAGGGAACATACCTGCTACCTCCTACAGTGCTTTTCTCGGCCCTAGCAGACTGCAGTTCAAAACATGCTAAACGTCCAGCAATAACTCCCAAAGTAAAGAAGCTAGGACTGAAAGGCATAGCTTGTCTGAAACCTCCTAACAGGACACACAAGCAGACCCTGTCACTTTGGCTCTCAGCCTTTTCCTTTGCCTGGAAAGAGGGAACATGCCTGGAACCTCCTACGGTGCTTTTCTCGGCCCTAGCAGACTGCTGTTCAAAACATGCTAAACGTCCAGCAATAACTCCCAAAGTAAAGAAGCTAGGCATGAAAGGCATAGCTTGTCTGAAACCTCCTAACAGGACACACAAGCAGACCCTGTCACTTTGGCTCTCAGCCTTTTCCTTTGCCTGGAAAGAAGGAACATACATGCTACCTCCTACAGTGCTTTCCTCGGTCCTAGCAGACTGCAGTTCAAAACATGCTAAACGTCCAGCAATAACTCCCAAAGTAAAGAAGCTAGGACTGAAAGGCATAGCTTGTCTGAAACCTCCTAACAGGACACACAAGCAGACCCTGTCACTTTGGCTCTCAGCCTTTTCCTTTGCCTGGAAAGAGGGAACATGCCTGGAACCTCCTACGGTGCTTTTCTCGGCCCTAGCAGACTGCAGTTCAAAACATGCTAAACGTCCAGCAATAACTCCCAAAGTAAAGAAGCTAGGCATGAAAGGCATAGCTTGTCTGAAACCTCCTAACAGGACACACAAGCAGACCCTGTCACTTTGGCTCTCAGCCTTTTCCTTTGCCTGGAAAGAGGGAACATACCTGCTACCTCCTACAGTGCTTTTCTCGGCCCTAGCAGACTGCAGTTCAAAACATGCTAAACGTCCAGCAATAACTCCCAAAGTAAAGAAGCTAGGACTGAAAGGCATAGCTTGTCTGAAACCTCCTAACAGGACAAACAAGCAGACCCTGTCACTTTGGCTCTCAGCCTTTTCCTTTGCCTGGAAAGAGGGAACATGCCTGGAACCTCCTACGGTGCTTTTCTCGGCCCTAGCAGACTGCAGTTCAAAACATGCTAAACGTCCAGCAATAACTCCCAAAGTAAAGAAGCTAGGCATGAAAGGCATAGCTTGTCTGAAACCTCCTAACAGGACACACAAGCAGACCCTGTCACTTTGGCTCTCAGCCTTTTCCTTTGCCTGGAAAGAGGGAACATGCCTGGAACCTCCTACGGTGCTTTTCTCGGCCCTAGCAGACTGCAGTTCAAAACATGCTAAACGTCCAGCAATAACTCCCAAAGTAAAGAAGCTAGGACTGAAAGGCATAGCTTGTCTGAAACCTCCTAACAGGACACACAAGCAGACCCTGTCACTTTGGCTCTCAGCCTTTTCCTTTGCCTGGAAAGAGGGAACATGCCTGGAATCTCCTACGGTGCTTTTCTCGGCCCTAGCAGACTGCAGTTCAAAACATGCTAAATGTCCAGCAATAACTCCCAAAGTAAAGAAGCTAGGCATGAAAGGCATAGCTTGTCTGAAACCTCCTAACAGGACACACAAGCAGACCCTGTCACTTTGGCTCTCAGCCTTTTCCATTGCCTGGAAAGAGGGAACATACCTGCTACCTCCTACAGTGCTTTTCTCGGCCCTAGCAGACTGCAGTTCAAAACATGCTAAACGTCCAGCAATAACTCCCAAAGTAAAGAAGCTAGGACTGAAAGGCATAGCTTGTCTGAAACCTCCTAACAGGACACACAAGCAGACCCTGTCACTTTGGCTCTCAGCCTTTTCCTTTGCCTGGAAAGAGGGAACATGCCTGGAACCTCCTACGGTGCTTTTCTCGGCCCTAGCAGACTGCTGTTCAAAACATGCTAAACGTCCAGCAATAACTCCCAAAGTAAAGAAGCTAGGCATGAAAGGCATAGCTTGTCTGAAACCTCCTAACAGGACACACAAGCAGACCCTGTCACTTTGGCTCTCAGCCTTTTCCTTTGCCTGGAAAGAAGGAACATACATGCTACCTCCTACAGTGCTTTCCTCGGTCCTAGCAGACTGCAGTTCAAAACATGCTAAACGTCCAGCAATAACTCCCAAAGTAAAGAAGCTAGGACTGAAAGGCATAGCTTGTCTGAAACCTCCTAACAGGACACACAAGCAGACCCTGTCACTTTGGCTCTCAGCCTTTTCCTTTGCCTGGAAAGAGGGAACATGCCTGGAACCTCCTACGGTGCTTTTCTCGGCCCTAGCAGACTGCAGTTCAAAACATGCTAAACGTCCAGCAATAACTCCCAAAGTAAAGAAGCTAGGCATGAAAGGCATAGCTTGTCTGAAACCTCCTAACAGGACACACAAGCAGACCCTGTCACTTTGGCTCTCAGCCTTTTCCTTTGCCTGGAAAGAGGGAACATACCTGCTACCTCCTACAGTGCTTTTCTCGGCCCTAGCAGACTGCAGTTCAAAACATGCTAAACGTCCAGCAATAACTCCCAAAGTAAAGAAGCTAGGACTGAAAGGCATAGCTTGTCTGAAACCTCCTAACAGGACAAACAAGCAGACCCTGTCACTTTGGCTCTCAGCCTTTTCCTTTGCCTGGAAAGAGGGAACATGCCTGGAACCTCCTACGGTGCTTTTCTCGGCCCTAGCAGACTGCAGTTCAAAACATGCTAAACGTCCAGCAATAACTCCCAAAGTAAAGAAGCTAGGCATGAAAGGCATAGCTTGTCTGAAACCTCCTAACAGGACACACAAGCAGACCCTGTCACTTTGGCTCTCAGCCTTTTCCTTTGCCTGGAAAGAGGGAACATGCCTGGAACCTCCTACGGTGCTTTTCTCGGCCCTAGCAGACTGCAGTTCAAAACATGCTAAACGTCCAGCAATAACTCCCAAAGTAAAGAAGCTAGGACTGAAAGGCATAGCTTGTCTGAAACCTCCTAACAGGACACACAAGCAGACCCTGTCACTTTGGCTCTCAGCCTTTTCCTTTGCCTGGAAAGAGGGAACATGCCTGGAACCTCCTACGATGCTTTTCTCGGCCCTAGCAGACTGCAGTTCAAAACATGCTAAACGTCCAGCAATAACTCCCAAAGTAAAGAAGCTAGGCATGAAAGGCATAGCTTGTCTGAAACCTCCTAACAGGACACACAAGCAGACCCTGTCACTTTGGCTCTCAGCCTTTTCCTTTGCCTGGAAAGAGGGAACATGCCTGGAACCTCCTACGGTGCTTTTCTCGGCCCTAGCAGATAGCAGTTCAAAACATGCTAAACGTCCAGCAATAACTCCCAAAGTAAAGAAGCTAGGACTGAAAGGCATAGCTTGTCTGAAACCTCCTAACAGGACACACAAGCAGACCCTGTCACTTTGGCTCTCAGCCTTTTCCTTTGCCTGGAAAGAGGGAACATGCCTGGAACCTCCTACGGTGCTTTTCTCGGCCCTAGCAGACTGCAGTTCAAAACATGCTAAACGTCCAGCAATAACTCCCAAAGTAAAGAAGCTAGGACTGAAAGGCATAGCTTGTCTGAAACCTCCTAACAGGACACACAAGCAGACCCTGTCACTTTGGCTCTCAGCCTTTTCCTTTGCCTGGAAAGAGGGAACATGCCAGGAACCTCCTACGGTGCTTTTCTCGGCCCTAGCAGACTGCAGTTCAAAACATGCTAAACGTCCAGCAATAACTCCCAAAGTAAAGAAGCTAGGACTGAAAGGCATAGCTTGTCTGAAACCTCCTAACAGGACACACAAGCAGACCCTGTCACTTTGGCTCTCAGCCTTTTCCTTTGCCTGGAAAGAGGGAACATGCCTGGAACCTCCTACGGTGCTTTTCTCGGCCCTAGCAGACTGCAGTTCAAAACATGCTAAACGTCCAGCAATAACTCCCAAAGTAAAGAAGCTAGGACTGAAAGGCATAGCTTGTCTGAAACCTCCTAACAGGACACACAAGCAGACCCTGTCACTTTGGCTCTCAGCCTTTTCCTTTGCCTGGAAAGAGGGAACATGCCTGGAACCTCCTACGGTGCTTTTCTCGGCCCTAGCAGACTGCAGTTCAAAACATGCTAAACGTCCAGCAATAACTCCCAAAGTAAAGAAGCTAGGCATGAAAGGCATAGCTTGTCTGAAACCTCCTAACAGGACACACAAGCAGACCCTGTCACTTTGGCTCTCAGCCTTTTCCATTGCCTGGAAAGAGGGAACATACCTGCTACCTCCTACAGTGCTTTTCTCGGCCCTAGCAGACTGCAGTTCAAAACATGCTAAACGTCCAGCAATAACTCCCAAAGTAAAGAAGCTAGGCCTGAAAGGCATAGCTTGTCTGAAACCTCCTAACAGGACACACAAGCAGACCCTGTCACTTTGGCTCTCAGCCTTTTCCTTTGCTAGGAAAGAAGGAACATACATGCTACCTCCTACAGTGCTTTCCTCGGTCCTAGCAGACTGCAGTTCAAAACATGCTAAACGTCCAGCAATAACTCCCAAAGTAAAGAAGCTAGGACTGAAAGGCATAGCTTGTCTGAAACCTCCTAACAGGACACACAAGCAGACCCTGTCACTTTGGCTCTCAGCCTTTTCCTTTGCCTGGAAAGAGGGAACATGCCTGGAACCTCCTACGGTGCTTTTCTCGGCCCTAGCAGACTGCAGTTCAAAACATGCTAAACGTCCAGCAATAACTCCCAAAGTAAAGAAGCTAGGACTGAAAGGCATAGCTTGTCTGAAACCTCCTAACAGGACACACAAGCAGACCCTGTCACTTTGGCTCTCAGCCTTTTCCTTTGCCTGGAAAGAGGGAACATGCCTGGAACCTCCTACGGTGCTTTTCTCGGCCCTAGCAGACTGCAGTTCAAAACATGCTAAACGTCCAGCAATAACTCCCAAAGTAAAGAAGCTAGGCATGAAAGGCATAGCTTGTCTGAAACCTCCTAACAGGACACACAAGCAGACCCTGTCACTTTGGCTCTCAGCCTTTTCCTTTGCCTGGAAAGAGGGAACATGCCTGGAACCTCCTACGGTGCTTTTCTCGGCCCTAGCAGATAGCAGTTCAAAACATGCTAAACGTCCAGCAATAACTCCCAAAGTAAAGAAGCTAGGACTGAAAGGCATAGCTTGTCTGAAACCTCCTAACAGGACACACAAGCAGACCCTGTCACTTTGGCTCTCAGCCTTTTCCTTTGCCTGGAAAGAGGGAACATGCCTGGAACCTCCTACGGTGCTTTTCTCGGCCCTAGCAGACTGCAGTTCAAAACATGCTAAACGTCCAGCAATAACTCCCAAAGTAAAGAAGCTAGGCATGAAAGGCATAGCTTGTCTGAAACCTCCTAACAGGACACACAAGCAGACCCTGTCACTTTGGCTCTCAGCCTTTTCCTTTGCCTGGAAAGAGGGAACATGCCAGGAACCTCCTACGGTGCTTTTCTCGGCCCTAGCAGACTGCAGTTCAAAACATGCTAAACGTCCAGCAATAACTCCCAAAGTAAAGAAGCTAGGACTGAAAGGCATAGCTTGTCTGAAACCTCCTAACAGGACACACAAGCAGACCCTGTCACTTTGGCTCTCAGCCTTTTCCTTTGCCTGGAAAGAGGGAACATGCCTGGAACCTCCTACGGTGCTTTTCTCGGCCCTAGCAGACTGCAGTTCAAAACATGCTAAACGTCCAGCAATAACTCCCAAAGTAAAGAAGCTAGGACTGAAAGGCATAGCTTGTCTGAAACCTCCTAACAGGACACACAAGCAGACCCTGTCACTTTGGCTCTCAGCCTTTTCCTTTGCCTGGAAAGAGGGAACATGCCTGGAACCTCCTACGGTGCTTTTCTCGGCCCTAGCAGACTGCAGTTCAAAACATGCTAAACGTCCAGCAATAACTCCCAAAGTAAAGAAGCTAGGCATGAAAGGCATAGCTTGTCTGAAACCTCCTAACAGGACACACAAGCAGACCCTGTCACTTTGGCTCTCAGCCTTTTCCTTTGCCTGGAAAGAAGGAACATACATGCTACCTCCTACAGTGCTTTCCTCGGTCCTAGCAGACTGCAGTTCAAAACATGCTAAACGTCCAGCAATAACTCCCAAAGTAAAGAAGCTAGGACTGAAAGGCATAGCTTGTCTGAAACCTCCTAACAGGACACACAAGCAGACCCTGTCACTTTGGCTCTCAGCCTTTTCCTTTGCCTGGAAAGAGGGAACATGCCTGGAACCTCCTACGGTGCTTTTCTCGGCCCTAGCAGACTGCAGTTCAAAACATGCTAAACGTCCAGCAATAACTCCCAAAGTAAAGAAGCTAGGCATGAAAGGCATAGCTTGTCTGAAACCTCCTAACAGGACACACAAGCAGACCCTGTCACTTTGGCTCTCAGCCTTTTCCTTTGCCTGGAAAGAGGGAACATGCCTGGAACCTCCTACGGTGCTTTTCTCGGCCCTAGCAGACTGCAGTTCAAAACATGCTAAACGTCCAGCAATAACTCCCAAAGTAAAGAAGCTAGGCATGAAAGGCATAGCTTGTCTGAAACCTCCTAACAGGACACACAAGCAGACCCTGTCACTTTGGCTCTCAGCCTTTTCCTTTGCCTGGAAAGAGGGAACATGCCTGGAACCTCCTACGGTGCTTTTCTCGGCCCTAGCAGACTGCAGTTCAAAACATGCTAAACGTCCAGCAATAACTCCCAAAGTAAAGAAGCTAGGCATGAAAGGCATAGCTTGTCTGAAACCTCCTAACAGGACACACAAGCAGACCCTGTCACTTTGGCTCTCAGCCTTTTCCTTTGCCTGGAAAGAGGGAACATGCCTGGAACCTCCTACAGTGCTTTTCTCGGCCCTAGCAGACTGCAGTTCAAAACATGCTAAACGTCCAGCAATAACTCCCAAAGTAAAGAAGCTAGGCATGAAAGGCATAGCTTGTCTGAAACCTCCTAACAGGACACACAAGCAGACCCTGTCACTTTGGCTCTCAGCCTTTTCCTTTGCCTGGAAAAGGGAACATGCCTGAAACCTCCTACGGTGCTTTTCTCGGCCCTAGCAGACTGCAGTTCAAAACATGCTAAACGTCCAGCAATAACTCCCAAAGTAAAGAAGCTAGGCATGAAAGGCATAGCTTGTCTGAAACCTCCTAACAGGACACACAAGCAGACCCTGTCACTTTGGCTCTCAGCCTTTTCCTTTGCCTGGAAAGAGGGAACATGCCTGGAACCTCCTACGGTGCTTTTCTCGGCCCTAGCAGACTGCAGTTCAAAACATGCTAAACGTCCAGCAATAACTCCCAAAGTAAAGAAGCTAGGACTGAAAGGCATAGCTTGTCTGAAACCTCCTAACAGGACACACAAGCAGACCCTTGTCACTTTGGCTCTCAGCCTTTTCCTTTGCCTGGAAAGAGGGAACATGCCTGGAACCTCCCTACGGTGCTTTTCTCGGCCCTAGCAGACTGCAGTTCAAAACATGCTAAACGTCCAGCAATAACTCCCAAAGTAAAGAAGCTAGGACTGAAAGGCATAGCTTGTCTGAAACCTCCTAACAGGACACACAAGCAGACCCTGTCACTTTGCTCTCAGCCTTTTCCTTTGCCTGGAAAGAGGGAACATGCCTGGAACCTCCTACGGTGCTTTTCTCGGCCCTAGCAGACTGCAGTTCAAAACATGCTAAACGTCCAGCAATAACTCCCAAAGTAAAGAAGCTAGGCATGAAAGGCATAGCTTGTCTGAAACCTCCTAACAGGACACACAAGCAGACCCTGTCACTTTGGCTCTCAGCCTTTTCCATTGCCTGGAAAGAGGGAACATGCCTGGAACCTCCTACGGTGCTTTTCTCGGCCCTAGCAGACTGCAGTTCAAAACATGCTAAACGTCCAGCAATAACTCCCAAAGTAAAGATGCTAGGCATGAAAGGCATAGCTTGTCTGAAACCTCCTAACAGGACACACAAGCAGACCCTGTCACTTTGGCTCTCAGCCTTTTCCTTTGCCTGGAAAGAGGGAACATGCCTGGAACCTCCTACGGTGCTTTTCTCGGCCCTAGCAGACTGCAGTTCAAAACATGCTAAACGTCCAGCAATAACTCCCAAAGTAAAGAAGCTAGGCATGAAAGGCATAGCTTGTCTGAAACCTCCTAACAGGACACACAAGCAGACCCTGTCACTTTGGCTCTCAGCCTTTTCCTTTGCCAGGAAAGAAGGAACATACATGCTACCTCCTACGGTGCTTTCCTCGGTCCTAGCAGACTGCAGTTCAAAACATGCTAAACGTCCAGCAATAACTCCCAAAGTAAAGAAGCTAGGCATGAAAGGCATAGCTTGTCTGAAACCTCCTAACAGGACACACAAGCAGACCCTGTCACTTTGGCTCTCAGCCTTTTCCTTTGCCTGGAAAGAGGGAACATACCTGCTACCTTTTACGGTGCTTTTCTCGGCCCTAGCAGACTGCAGTTCAAAACATGCTAAACGTCCAGCAATAACTCCCAAAGTAAAGAAGCTAGGCATGAAAGGCATAGCTTGTCTGAAACCTCCTAACAGGACACACAAGCAGACCCTGTCACTTTGGCTCTCAGCCTTTTCCTTTGCCTGGAAAAGGGAACATGCCTGAAACCTCCTACGGTGCTTTTCTCGGCCCTAGCAGACTGCAGTTCAAAACATGCTAAACGTCCAGCAATAACTCCCAAAGTAAAGAAGCTAGGCATGAAAGGCATAGCTTGTCTGAAACCTCCTAACAGGACACACAAGCAGACCCTGTCACTTTGGCTCTCAGCCTTTTCCTTTGCCTGGAAAGAGGGAACATGCCTGGAACCTCCTACGGTGCTTTTCTCGGCCCTAGCAGACTGCAGTTCAAAACATGCTAAACGTCCAGCAATAACTCCCAAAGTAAAGAAGCTAGGACTGAAAGGCATAGCTTGTCTGAAACCTCCTAACAGGACACACAAGCAGACCCTGTCACTTTGGCTCTCAGCCTTTTCCTTTGCCTGGAAAGAGGGAACATGCCTGGAACCTCCTACGGTGCTTTTCTCGGCCCTAGCAGACTGCAGTTCAAAACATGCTAAACGTCCAGCAATAACTCCCAAAGTAAAGAAGCTAGGCATGAAAGGCATAGCTTGTCTGAAACCTCCTAACAGGACACACAAGCAGACCCTGTCACTTTGGCTCTCAGCCTTTTCCATTGCCTGGAAAGAGGGAACATGCCTGGAACCTCCTACGGTGCTTTTCTCGGCCCTAGCAGACTGCAGTTCAAAACATGCTAAACGTCCAGCAATAACTCCCAAAGTAAAGAAGCTAGGCATGAAAGGCATAGCTTGTCTGAAACCTCCTAACAGGACACACAAGCAGACCCTGTCACTTTGGCTCTCAGCCTTTTCCTTTGCCTGGAAAAGGGAACATGCCTGAAACCTCCTACGGTGCTTTTCTCGGCCCTAGCAGACTGCAGTTCAAAACATGCTAAACGTCCAGCAATAACTCCCAAAGTAAAGAAGCTAGGCATGAAAGGCATAGCTTGTCTGAAACCTCCTAACAGGACACACAAGCAGACCCTGTCACTTTGGCTCTCAGCCTTTTCCTTTGCCTGGAAAGAGGGAACATGCCTGGAACCTCCTACGGTGCTTTTCTCGGCCCTAGCAGACTGCAGTTCAAAACATGCTAAACGTCCAGCAATAACTCCCAAAGTAAAGAAGCTAGGACTGAAAGGCATAGCTTGTCTGAAACCTCCTAACAGGACACACAAGCAGACCCTGTCACTTTGGCTCTCAGCCTTTTCCTTTGCCTGGAAAGAGGGAACATGCCTGGAACCTCCTACGGTGCTTTTCTCGGCCCTAGCAGACTGCAGTTCAAAACATGCTAAACGTCCAGCAATAACTCCCAAAGTAAAGAAGCTAGGCATGAAAGGCATAGCTTGTCTGAAACCTCCTAACAGGACACACAAGCAGACCCTGTCACTTTGGCTCTCAGCCTTTTCCATTGCCTGGAAAGAGGGAACATGCCTGGAACCTCCTACGGTGCTTTTCTCGGCCCTAGCAGACTGCAGTTCAAAACATGCTAAACGTCCAGCAATAACTCCCAAAGTAAAGAAGCTAGGCATGAAAGGCATAGCTTGTCTGAAACCTCCTAACAGGACACACAAGCAGACCCTGTCACTTTGGCTCTCAGCCTTTTCCTTTGCCTGGAAAGAGGGAACATGCCTGGAACCTCCTACGGTGCTTTTCTCGGCCCTAGCAGACTGCAGTTCAAAACATGCTAAACGTCCAGCAATAACTCCCAAAGTAAAGAAGCTAGGCATGAAAGGCATAGCTTGTCTGAAACCTCCTAACAGGACACACAAGCAGACCCTGTCACTTTGGCTCTCAGCCTTTTCCTTTGCCAGGAAAGAAGGAACATACATGCTACCTCCTACGGTGCTTTCCTCGGTCCTAGCAGACTGCAGTTCAAAACATGCTAAACGTCCAGCAATAACTCCCAAAGTAAAGAAGCTAGGCATGAAAGGCATAGCTTGTCTGAAACCTCCTAACAGGACACACAAGCAGACCCTGTCACTTTGGCTCTCAGCCTTTTCCTTTGCCTGGAAAGAGGGAACATACCTGCTACCTTTTACGGTGCTTTTCTCGGCCCTAGCAGACTGCAGTTCAAAACATGCTAAACGTCCAGCAATAACTCCCAAAGTAAAGAAGCTAGGCATGAAAGGCATAGCTTGTCTGAAACCTCCTAACAGGACACACAAGCAGACCCTGTCACTTTGGCTCTCAGCCTTTTCCTTTGCCTGGAAAAGGGAACATGCCTGAAACCTCCTACGGTGCTTTTCTCGGCCCTAGCAGACTGCAGTTCAAAACATGCTAAACGTCCAGCAATAACTCCCAAAGTAAAGAAGCTAGGCATGAAAGGCATAGCTTGTCTGAAACCTCCTAACAGGACACACAAGCAGACCCTGTCACTTTGGCTCTCAGCCTTTTCCTTTGCCTGGAAAGAGGGAACATGCCTGGAACCTCCTACGGTGCTTTTCTCGGCCCTAGCAGACTGCAGTTCAAAACATGCTAAACGTCCAGCAATAACTCCCAAAGTAAAGAAGCTAGGACTGAAAGGCATAGCTTGTCTGAAACCTCCTAACAGGACACACAAGCAGACCCTGTCACTTTGGCTCTCAGCCTTTTCCTTTGCCTGGAAAGAGGGAACATGCCTGGAACCTCCTACGGTGCTTTTCTCGGCCCTAGCAGACTGCAGTTCAAAACATGCTAAACGTCCAGCAATAACTCCCAAAGTAAAGAAGCTAGGCATGAAAGGCATAGCTTGTCTGAAACCTCCTAACAGGACACACAAGCAGACCCTGTCACTTTGGCTCTCAGCCTTTTCCATTGCCTGGAAAGAGGGAACATGCCTGGAACCTCCTACGGTGCTTTTCTCGGCCCTAGCAGACTGCAGTTCAAAACATGCTAAACGTCCAGCAATAACTCCCAAAGTAAAGAAGCTAGGCATGAAAGGCATAGCTTGTCTGAAACCTCCTAACAGGACACACAAGCAGACCCTGTCACTTTGGCTCTCAGCCTTTTCCTTTGCCTGGAAAGAGGGAACATGCCTGGAACCTCCTACGGTGCTTTTCTCGGCCCTAGCAGACTGCAGTTCAAAACATGCTAAACGTCCAGCAATAACTCCCAAAGTAAAGAAGCTAGGCATGAAAGGCATAGCTTGTCTGAAACCTCCTAACAGGACACACAAGCAGACCCTGTCACTTTGGCTCTCAGCCTTTTCCTTTGCCAGGAAAGAAGGAACATACATGCTACCTCCTACGGTGCTTTCCTCGGTCCTAGCAGACTGCAGTTCAAAACATGCTAAACGTCCAGCAATAACTCCCAAAGTAAAGAAGCTAGGCATGAAAGGCATAGCTTGTCTGAAACCTCCTAACAGGACACACAAGCAGACCCTGTCACTTTGGCTCTCAGCCTTTTCCTTTGCCTGGAAAGAGGGAACATACCTGCTACCTCCTACAGTGCTTTTCTCGGCCCTAGCAGACTGCAGTTCAAAACATGCTAAACGTCCAGCAATAACTCCCAAAGTAAAGAAGCTAGGCATGAAAGGCATAGCTTGTCTGAAACCTCCTAACAGGACACACAAGCAGACCCTGTCACTTTGGCTCTCAGCCTTTTCCTTTGCCTGGAAAAGGGAACATGCCTGAAACCTCCTACGGTGCTTTTCTCGGCCCTAGCAGACTGCAGTTCAAAACATGCTAAACGTCCAGCAATAACTCCCAAAGTAAAGAAGCTAGGCATGAAAGGCATAGCTTGTCTGAAACCTCCTAACAGGACACACAAGCAGACCCTGTCACTTTGGCTCTCAGCCTTTTCCTTTGCCTGGAAAGAGGGAACATGCCTGGAACCTCCTACGGTGCTTTTCTCGGCCCTAGCAGACTGCAGTTCAAAACATGCTAAACGTCCAGCAATAACTCCCAAAGTAAAGAAGCTAGGACTGAAAGGCATAGCTTGTCTGAAACCTCCTAACAGGACACACAAGCAGACCCTGTCACTTTGGCTCTCAGCCTTTTCCTTTGCCTGGAAAGAGGGAACATGCCTGGAACCTCCTACGGTGCTTTTCTCGGCCCTAGCAGACTGCAGTTCAAAACATGCTAAACGTCCAGCAATAACTCCCAAAGTAAAGAAGCTAGGCATGAAAGGCATAGCTTGTCTGAAACCTCCTAACAGGACACACAAGCAGACCCTGTCACTTTGGCTCTCAGCCTTTTCCATTGCCTGGAAAGAGGGAACATGCCTGGAACCTCCTACGGTGCTTTTCTCGGCCCTAGCAGACTGCAGTTCAAAACATGCTAAACGTCCAGCAATAACTCCCAAAGTAAAGAAGCTAGGCATGAAAGGCATAGCTTGTCTGAAACCTCCTAACAGGACACACAAGCAGACCCTGTCACTTTGGCTCTCAGCCTTTTCCTTTGCCTGGAAAGAGGGAACATGCCTGGAACCTCCTACGGTGCTTTTCTCGGCCCTAGCAGACTGCAGTTCAAAACATGCTAAACGTCCAGCAATAACTCCCAAAGTAAAGAAGCTAGGCATGAAAGGCATAGCTTGTCTGAAACCTCCTAACAGGACACACAAGCAGACCCTGTCACTTTGGCTCTCAGCCTTTTCCTTTGCCAGGAAAGAAGGAACATACATGCTACCTCCTACGGTGCTTTCCTCGGTCCTAGCAGACTGCAGTTCAAAACATGCTAAACGTCCAGCAATAACTCCCAAAGTAAAGAAGCTAGGCATGAAAGGCATAGCTTGTCTGAAACCTCCTAACAGGACACACAAGCAGACCCTGTCACTTTGGCTCTCAGCCTTTTCCTTTGCCTGGAAAGAGGGAACATACCTGCTACCTCCTACAGTGCTTTTCTCGGCCCTAGCAGACTGCAGTTCAAAACATGCTAAACGTCCAGCAATAACTCCCAAAGTAAAGAAGCTAGGCATGAAAGGCATAGCTTGTCTGAAACCTCCTAACAGGACACACAAGCAGACCCTGTCACTTTGGCTCTCAGCCTTTTCCTTTGCCTGGAAAAGGGAACATGCCTGGAACCTCCTACGGTGCTTTTCTCGGCCCTAGCAGACTGCAGTTCAAAACATGCTAAACGTCCAGCAATAACTCCCAAAGTAAAGAAGCTAGGCATGAAAGGCATAGCTTGTCTGAAACCTCCTAACAGGACACACAAGCAGACCCTGTCACTTTGGCTCTAAGCCTTTTCCTTTGCCTGGAAAGAGGGAACATACCTGCTACCTCCTACAGTGCTTTTCTCGGCCCTAGCAGACTGCATTTCAAAACATGCTAAACGTCCAGCAATAACTCCCAAAGTAAAGAAGCTAGGACTGAAAGGCATAGCTTGTCTGAAACCTCCTAACAGGACACACAAGCAGACCCTGTCACTTTGGCTCTCAGCCTTTTCCTTTGCCTGGAAAGAGGGAACATGCCTGGAACCTCCTACGGTGCTTTTCTCGGCCCTAGCAGACTGCAGTTCAAAACATGCTAAACGTCCAGCAATAACTCCCAAAGTAAAGAAGCTAGGCATGAAAGGCATAGCTTGTCTGAAACCTCCTAACAGGACACACAAGCAGACCCTGTCACTTTGGCTCTCAGCCTTTTCCTTTGCCTGGAAAGAGGGAACATACCTGCTACCTCCTACAGTGCTTTTCTCGGCCCTAGCAGACTGCAGTTCAAAACATGCTAAACGTCCAGCAATAACTCCCAAAGTAAAGAAGCTAGGCATGAAAGGCATAGCTTGTCTGAAACCTCCTAACAGGACACACAAGCAGACCCTGTCACTTTGGCTCTCAGCCTTTTCCTTTGCCTGGAAAGAGGGAACATGCCTGGAACCTCCTACGGTGCTTTTCTCGGCCCTAGCAGACTGCAGTTCAAAACATGCTAAACGTCCAGCAATAACTCCCAAAGTAAAGAAGCTAGGCATGAAAGGCATAGCTTGTCTGAAACCTCCTAACAGGACACACAAGCAGAACCTGTCACTTTGGCTCTAAGCCTTTTCCTTTGCCTGGAAAGAGGGAACATGCCTGGAACCTCCTACGGTGCTTTTCTCGGCCCTAGCAGACTGCAGTTCAAAACATGCTAAACGTCCAGCAATAACTCCCAAAGTAAAGAAGCTAGGCATGAAAGGCATAGCTTGTCTGAAACCTCCTAACAGGACACACAAGCAGACCCTGTCACTTTGGCTCTCAGCCTTTTCCTTTGCCTGGAAAGAGGGAACATGCCTGGAACCTCCTACGGTGCTTTTCTCGGCCCTAGCAGACTGCAGTTCAAAACATGCTAAACGTCCAGCAATAACTCCCAAAGTAAAGAAGCTAGGCATGAAAGGCATAGCTTGTCTGAAACCTCCTAACAGGACACACAAGCAGACCCTGTCACTTTGGCTCTCAGCCTTTTCCTTTGCCTGGAAAGAGGGAACATGCCTGGAACCTCCTACGGTGCTTTTCTCGGCCCTAGCAGACTGCAGTTCAAAACATGCTAAACGTCCAGCAATAACTCCCAAAGTAAAGAAGCTAGGACTGAAAGGCATAGCTTGTCTGAAACCTCCTAACAGGACACACAAGCAGAACCTGTCACTTTGGCTCTAAGCCTTTTCCTTTGCCTGGAAAGAGGGAACATGCCTGGAACCTCCTACGGTGCTTTTCTCGGCCCTAGCAGACTGCAGTTCAAAACATGCTAAACGTCCAGCAATAACTCCCAAAGTAAAGAAGCTAGGCATGAAAGGCATAGCTTGTCTGAAACCTCCTAACAGGACACACAAGCAGACCCTGTCACTTTGGCTCTCAGCCTTTTCCTTTGCCTGGAAAGAGGGAACATGCCTGGAACCTCCTACGGTGCTTTTCTCGGCCCTAGCAGACTGCAGTTCAAAACATGCTAAACGTCCAGCAATAACTCCCAAAGTAAAGAAGCTAGGCATGAAAGGCATAGCTTGTCTGAAACCTCCTAACAGGACACACAAGCAGACCCAGTCACTTTGGCTCTCAGCCTTTTCATTTGCCTGGAAAGAGGGAACATGCCTGGAACCTCCTACGGTGCTTTTCTCGGCCCTAGCAGACTGCAGTTCAAAACATGCTAAACGTCCAGCAATAACTCCCAAAGTAAAGAAGCTAGGACTGAAAGGCATAGCTTGTCTGAAACCTCCTAACAGGACACACAAGCAGACCCTGTCACTTTGGCTCTCAGCCTTTTCCTTTGCCTGGAAAGAGGGAACATGCCTGGAACCTCCTACGGTGCTTTTCTCGGCCCTAGCAGACTGCAGTTCAAAACATGCTAAACGTCCAGCAATAACTCCCAAAGTAAAGAAGCTAGGCATGAAAGGCATAGCTTGTCTGAAACCTCCTAACAGGACACACAAGCAGACCCTGTCACTTTGGCTCTCAGCCTTTTCCTTTGCCTGGAAAGAGGGAACATACCTGCTACCTCCTACGGTGCTTTTCTCGGCCCTAGCAGACTGCAGTTCAAAACATGCTAAACGTCCAGCAATAACTCCCAAAGTAAAGAAGCTAGGCATGAAAGGCATAGCTTGTCTGAAACCTCCTAACAGGACACACAAGCAGACCCTGTCACTTTGGCTCTCAGCCTTTTCCTTTGCCTGGAAAGAGGGAACATGCCTGGAACCTCCTACGGTGCTTTTCTCGGCCCTAGCAGACTGCTGTTCAAAACATGCTAAACAACCAGCAATAACTCCCAAAGTAAAGAAGCTAGGACTGAAAGGCATAGCTTGTCTGAAACCTCCTAACAGGACACACAAGCAGACCCTGTCACTTTGGCTCTCAGCCTTTTCCTTTGCCTGGAAAGAGGGAACATGCCTGGAACCTCCTACGGTGCTTTTCTCGGCCCTAGCAGACTGCAGTTCAAAACATGCTAAACGTCCAGCAATAACTCCCAAAGTAAAGAAGCTAGGACTGAAAGGCATAGCTTGTCTGAAACCTCCTAACAGGACACACAAGCAGACCCTGTCACTTTGGCTCTCAGCCTTTTCCTTTGCCTGGAAAGAGGGAACATGCCTGGAACCTCCTACGGTGCTTTTCTCGGCCCTAGCAGACTGCAGTTCAAAACATGCTAAACGTCCAGCAATAACTCCCAAAGTAAAGAAGCTAGGCATGAAAGGCATAGCTTGTCTGAAACCTCCTAACAGGACACACAAGCAGACCCTGTCACTTTGGCTCTCAGCCTTTTCCTTTGCCTGGAAAGAGGGAACATGCCTGGAACCTCCTACGGTGCTTTTCTCGGCCCTAGCAGACTGCAGTTCAAAACATGCTAAACGTCCAGCAATAACTCCCAAAGTAAAGAAGCTAGGACTGAAAGGCATAGCTTGTCTGAAACCTCCTAACAGGACACACAAGCAGACCCTGTCACTTTGGCTCTCAGCCTTTTCCTTTGCCTGGAAAGAGGGAACATGCCTGGAACCTCCTACGGTGCTTTTCTCGGCCCTAGCAGACTGCAGTTCAAAACATGCTAAACGTCCAGCAATAACTCCCAAAGTAAAGAAGCTAGGCATGAAAGGCATAGCTTGTCTGAAACCTCCTAACAGGACACACAAGCAGACCCTGTCACTTTGGCTCTCAGCCTTTTCCTTTGCCTGGAAAGAGGGAACATGCCTGGAACCTCCTACGGTGCTTTTCTCGGCCCTAGCAGACTGCAGTTCAAAACATGCTAAACGTCCAGCAATAACTCCCAAAGTAAAGAAGCTAGGCATGAAAGGCATAGCTTGTCTGAAACCTCCTAACAGGACACACAAGCAGACCCTGTCACTTTGGCTCTCAGCCTTTTCCTTTGCCTGGAAAGAGGGAACATGCCTGGAACCTCCTACGGTGCTTTTCTCGGCCCTAGCAGACTGCAGTTCAAAACATGCTAAACGTCCAGCAATAACTCCCAAAGTAAAGAAGCTAGGACTGAAAGGCATAGCTTGTCTGAAACCTCCTAACAGGACACACAAGCAGAACCTGTCACTTTGGCTCTAAGCCTTTTCCTTTGCCTGGAAAGAGGGAACATGCCTGGAACCTCCTACGGTGCTTTTCTCGGCCCTAGCAGACTGCAGTTCAAAACATGCTAAACGTCCAGCAATAACTCCCAAAGTAAAGAAGCTAGGCATGAAAGGCATAGCTTGTCTGAAACCTCCTAACAGGACACACAAGCAGACCCTGTCACTTTGGCTCTCAGCCTTTTCCTTTGCCTGGAAAGAGGGAACATGCCTGGAACCTCCTACGGTGCTTTTCTCGGCCCTAGCAGACTGCAGTTCAAAACATGCTAAACGTCCAGCAATAACTCCCAAAGTAAAGAAGCTAGGCATGAAAGGCATAGCTTGTCTGAAACCTCCTAACAGGACACACAAGCAGACCCAGTCACTTTGGCTCTCAGCCTTTTCCTTTGCCTGGAAAGAGGGAACATGCCTGGAACCTCCTACGGTGCTTTTCTCGGCCCTAGCAGACTGCAGTTCAAAACATGCTAAACGTCCAGCAATAACTCCCAAAGTAAAGAAGCTAGGACTGAAAGGCATAGCTTGTCTGAAACCTCCTAACAGGACACACAAGCAGACCCTGTCACTTTGGCTCTCAGCCTTTTCCTTTGCCTGGAAAGAGGGAACATGCCTGGAACCTCCTACGGTGCTTTTCTCGGCCCTAGCAGACTGCAGTTCAAAACATGCTAAACGTCCAGCAATAACTCCCAAAGTAAAGAAGCTAGGCATGAAAGGCATAGCTTGTCTGAAACCTCCTAACAGGACACACAAGCAGACCCTGTCACTTTGGCTCTCAGCCTTTTCCTTTGCCTGGAAAGAGGGAACATACCTGCTACCTCCTACGGTGCTTTTCTCGGCCCTAGCAGACTGCAGTTCAAAACATGCTAAACGTCCAGCAATAACTCCCAAAGTAAAGAAGCTAGGCATGAAAGGCATAGCTTGTCTGAAACCTCCTAACAGGACACACAAGCAGACCCTGTCACTTTGGCTCTCAGCCTTTTCCTTTGCCTGGAAAGAGGGAACATGCCTGGAACCTCCTACGGTGCTTTTCTCGGCCCTAGCAGACTGCTGTTCAAAACATGCTAAACAACCAGCAATAACTCCCAAAGTAAAGAAGCTAGGACTGAAAGGCATAGCTTGTCTGAAACCTCCTAACAGGACACACAAGCAGACCCTGTCACTTTGGCTCTCAGCCTTTTCCTTTGCCTGGAAAGAGGGAACATGCCTGGAACCTCCTACGGTGCTTTTCTCGGCCCTAGCAGACTGCAGTTCAAAACATGCTAAACGTCCAGCAATAACTCCCAAAGTAAAGAAGCTAGGACTGAAAGGCATAGCTTGTCTGAAACCTCCTAACAGGACACACAAGCAGACCCTGTCACTTTGGCTCTCAGCCTTTTCCTTTGCCTGGAAAGAGGGAACATGCCTGGAACCTCCTACGGTGCTTTTCTCGGCCCTAGCAGACTGCAGTTCAAAACATGCTAAACGTCCAGCAATAACTCCCAAAGTAAAGAAGCTAGGCATGAAAGGCATAGCTTGTCTGAAACCTCCTAACAGGACACACAAGCAGACCCTGTCACTTTGGCTCTCAGCCTTTTCCTTTGCCTGGAAAGAGGGAACATGCCTGGAACCTCCTACGGTGCTTTTCTCGGCCCTAGCAGACTGCAGTTCAAAACATGCTAAACGTCCAGCAATAACTCCCAAAGTAAAGAAGCTAGGACTGAAAGGCATAGCTTGTCTGAAACCTCCTAACAGGACACACAAGCAGACCCTGTCACTTTGGCTCTCAGCCTTTTCCTTTGCCTGGAAAGAGGGAACATGCCTGGAACCTCCTACGGTGCTTTTCTCGGCCCTAGCAGACTGCAGTTCAAAACATGCTAAACGTCCAGCAATAACTCCCAAAGTAAAGAAGCTAGGCATGAAAGGCATAGCTTGTCTGAAACCTCCTAACAGGACACACAAGCAGACCCTGTCACTTTGGCTCTCAGCCTTTTCCTTTGCCTGGAAAGAGGGAACATGCCTGGAACCTCCTACGGTGCTTTTCTCGGCCCTAGCAGACTGCAGTTCAAAACATGCTAAACGTCCAGCAATAACTCCCAAAGTAAAGAAGCTAGGCATGAAAGGCATAGCTTGTCTGAAACCTCCTAACAGGACACACAAGCAGACCCTGTCACTTTGGCTCTCAGCCTTTTCCTTTGCCTGGAAAGAGGGAACATGCCTGGAACCTCCTACGGTGCTTTTCTCGGCCCTAGCAGACTGCAGTTCAAAACATGCTAAACGTCCAGCAATAACTCCCAAAGTAAAGAAGCTAGGACTGAAAGGCATAGCTTGTCTGAAACCTCCTAACAGGACACACAAGCAGACCCTGTCACTTTGGCTCTCAGCCTTTTCCTTTGCCTGGAAAGAGGGAACATGCCTGGAACCTCCTACGGTGCTTTTCTCGGCCCTAGCAGACTGCAGTTCAAAACATGCTAAACGTCCAGCAATAACTCCCAAAGTAAAGAAGCTAGGCATGAAAGGCATAGCTTGTCTGAAACCTCCTAACAGGACACACAAGCAGACCCTGTCACTTTGGCTCTCAGCCTTTTCCTTTGCCTGGAAAGAGGGAACATGCCTGGAACCTCCTACGGTGCTTTTCTCGGCCCTAGCAGACTGCAGTTCAAAACATGCTAAACGTCCAGCAATAACTCCCAAAGTAAAGAAGCTAGGCATGGAAGGCATAGCTTGTCTGAAACCTCCTAACAGGACACACAAGCAGACCCTGTCACTTTGGCTCTCAGCCTTTTCCTTTGCCTGGAAAGAGGGAACATGCCTGGAACCTCCTACGGTGCTTTTCTCGGCCCTAGCAGACTGCAGTTCAAAACATGCTAAACGTCCAGCAATAACTCCCAAAGTAAAGAAGCTAGGCATGAAAGGCATAGCTTGTCTGAAACCTCCTAACAGGACACACAAGCAGACCCTGTCACTTTGGCTCTCAGCCTTTTCCTTTGCCTGGAAAGAGGGAACATGCCTGGAACCTCCTACGGTGCTTTTCTCGGCCCTAGCAGACTGCAGTTCAAAACATGCTAAACGTCCAGCAATAACTCCCAAAGTAAAGAAGCTAGGACTGAAAGGCATAGCTTGTCTGAAACCTCCTAACAGGACACACAAGCAGACCCTGTCACTTTGGCTCTCAGCCTTTTCCTTTGCCTGGAAAGAGGGAACATGCCTGGAACCTCCTACGGTGCTTTTCTCGGCCCTAGCAGACTGCAGTTCAAAACATGCTAAACGTCCAGCAATAACTCCCAAAGTAAAGAAGCTAGGCATGAAAGGCATAGCTTGTCTGAAACCTCCTAACAGGACACACAAGCAGACCCTGTCACTTTGGCTCTCAGCCTTTTCCTTTGCCTGGAAAGAGGGAACATGCCTGGAACCTCCTACGGTGCTTTTCTCGGCCCTAGCAGACTGCAGTTCAAAACATGCTAAACGTCCAGCAATAACTCCCAAAGTAAAGAAGCTAGGCATGAAAGGCATAGCTTGTCTGAAACCTCCTAACAGGACACACAAGCAGACCCTGTCACTTTGGCTCTCAGCCTTTTCCTTTGCCTGGAAAGAGGGAACATGCCTGGAACCTCCTACGGTGCTTTTCTCGGCCCTAGCAGACTGCAGTTCAAAACATGCTAAACGTCCAGCAATAACTCCCAAAGTAAAGAAGCTAGGACTGAAAGGCATAGCTTGTCTGAAACCTCCTAACAGGACACACAAGCAGACCCTGTCACTTTGGCTCTCAGCCTTTTCCTTTGCCTGGAAAGAGGGAACATGCCTGGAACCTCCTACGGTGCTTTTCTCGGCCCTAGCAGACTGCAGTTCAAAACATGCTAAACGTCCAGCAATAACTCCCAAAGTAAAGAAGCTAGGCATGAAAGGCATAGCTTGTCTGAAACCTCCTAACAGGACACACAAGCAGACCCTGTCACTTTGGCTCTCAGCCTTTTCCTTTGCCTGGAAAGAGGGAACATACCTGCTACCTCCTACGGTGCTTTTCTCGGCCCTAGCAGACTGCAGTTCAAAACATGCTAAACGTCCAGCAATAACTCCCAAAGTAAAGAAGCTAGGCATGGAAGGCATAGCTTGTCTGAAACCTCCTAACAGGACACACAAGCAGACCCTGTCACTTTGGCTCTCAGCCTTTTCCTTTGCCTGGAAAGAGGGAACATGCCTGGAACCTCCTACGGTGCTTTTCTCGGCCCTAGCAGACTGCAGTTCAAAACATGCTAAACGTCCAGCAATAACTCCCAAAGTAAAGAAGCTAGGCCTGAAAGGCATAGCTTGTCTGAAACCTCCTAACAGGACACACAAGCAGACCCTGTCACTTTGGCTCTCAGCCTTTTCCTTTGCCTGGAAAGAGGGAACATGCCTGGAACCTCCTACGGTGCTTTTCTCGGCCCTAGCAGACTGCAGTTCAAAACATGCTAAACGTCCAGCAATAACTCCCAAAGTAAAGAAGCTAGGACTGAAAGGCATAGCTTGTCTGAAACCTCCTAACAGGACACACAAGCAGACCCTGTCACTTTGGCTCTCAGCCTTTTCCTTTGCCTGGAAAGAGGGAACATGCCTGGAACCTCCTACGGTGCTTTTCTCGGCCCTAGCAGACTGCAGTTCAAAACATGCTAAACGTCCAGCAATAACTCCCAAAGTAAAGAAGCTAGGACTGAAAGGCATAGCTTGTCTGAAACCTCCTAACAGGACACACAAGCAGACCCTGTCACTTTGGCTCTCAGCCTTTTCCTTTGCCTGGAAAGAGGGAACATGCCTGGAACCTCCTACGGTGCTTTTCTCGGCCCTAGCAGACTGCAGTTCAAAACATGCTAAACGTCCAGCAATAACTCCCAAAGTAAAGAAGCTAGGACTGAAAGGCATAGCTTGTCTGAAACCTCCTAACAGGACACACAAGCAGACCCTGTCACTTTGGCTCTCAGCCTTTTCCTTTGCCTGGAAAGAGGGAACATGCCTGGAACCTCCTACGGTGCTTTTCTCGGCCCTAGCAGACTGCAGTTCAAAACATGCTAAACGTCCAGCAATAACTCCCAAAGTAAAGAAGCTAGGCATGAAAGGCATAGCTTGTCTGAAACCTCCTAACAGGACACACAAGCAGACCCTGTCACTTTGGCTCTCAGCCTTTTCCTTTGCCTGGAAAGAGGGAACATGCCTGGAACCTCCTACGGTGCTTTTCTCGGCCCTAGCAGACTGCAGTTCAAAACATGCTAAACGTCCAGCAATAACTCCCAAAGTAAAGAAGCTAGGACTGAAAGGCATAGCTTGTCTGAAACCTCCTAACAGGACACACAAGCAGACCCTGTCACTTTGGCTCTCAGCCTTTTCCTTTGCCTGGAAAGAGGGAACATGCCTGGAACCTCCTACGGTGCTTTTCTCGGCCCTAGCAGACTGCAGTTCAAAACATGCTAAACGTCCAGCAATAACTCCCAAAGTAAAGAAGCTAGGCATGAAAGGCATAGCTTGTCTGAAACCTCCTAACAGGACACACAAGCAGACCCTGTCACTTTGGCTCTCAGCCTTTTCCTTTGCCTGGAAAGAGGGAACATGCCTGGAACCTCCTACGGTGCTTTTCTCGGCCCTAGCAGACTGCAGTTCAAAACATGCTAAACGTCCAGCAATAACTCCCAAAGTAAAGAAGCTAGGCATGAAAGGCATAGCTTGTCTGAAACCTCCTAACAAGACACACAAGCAGACCCTGTCACTTTGGCTCTCAGCCTTTTCCTTTGCCTGGAAAGAGGGAACATGCCTGGAACCTCCTACGGTGCTTTTCTCGGCCCTAGCAGACTGCAGTTCAAAACATGCTAAACGTCCAGCAATAACTCCCAAAGTAAAGAAGCTAGGACTGAAAGGCATAGCTTGTCTGAAACCTCCTAACAGGACACACAAGCAGACCCTGTCACTTTGGCTCTCAGCCTTTTCCTTTGCCTGGAAAGAGGGAACATGCCTGGAACCTCCTACGGTGCTTTTCTCGGCCCTAGCAGACTGCAGTTCAAAACATGCTAAACGTCCAGCAATAACTCCCAAAGTAAAGAAGCTAGGCATGAAAGGCATAGCTTGTCTGAAACCTCCTAACAGGACACACAAGCAGACCCTGTCACTTTGGCTCTCAGCCTTTTCCTTTGCCTGGAAAGAGGGAACATGCCTGGAACCTCCTACGGTGCTTTTCTCGGCCCTAGCAGACTGCAGTTCAAAACATGCTAAACGTCCAGCAATAACTCCCAAAGTAAAGAAGCTAGGCATGGAAGGCATAGCTTGTCTGAAACCTCCTAACAGGACACACAAGCAGACCCTGTCACTTTGGCTCTCAGCCTTTTCCTTTGCCTGGAAAGAGGGAACATGCCTGGAACCTCCTACGGTGCTTTTCTCGGCCCTAGCAGACTGCAGTTCAAAACATGCTAAACGTCCAGCAATAACTCCCAAAGTAAAGAAGCTAGGCATGAAAGGCATAGCTTGTCTGAAACCTCCTAACAGGACACACAAGCAGACCCTGTCACTTTGGCTCTCAGCCTTTTCCTTTGCCTGGAAAGAGGGAACATGCCTGGAACCTCCTACGGTGCTTTTCTCGGCCCTAGCAGACTGCAGTTCAAAACATGCTAAACGTCCAGCAATAACTCCCAAAGTAAAGAAGCTAGGCATGAAAGGCATAGCTTGTCTGAAACCTCCTAACAGGACACACAAGCAGACCCTGTCACTTTGGCTCTCAGCCTTTTCCTTTGCCTGGAAAGAGGGAACATGCCTGGAACCTCCTACGGTGCTTTTCTCGGCCCTAGCAGACTGCAGTTCAAAACATGCTAAACGTCCAGCAATAACTCCCAAAGTAAAGAAGCTAGGCATGAAAGGCATAGCTTGTCTGAAACCTCCTAACAGGACACACAAGCAGACCCTGTCACTTTGGCTCTCAGCCTTTTCCTTTGCCTGGAAAGAGGGAACATGCCTGGAACCTCCTACGGTGCTTTTCTCGGCCCTAGCAGACTGCAGTTCAAAACATGCTAAACGTCCAGCAATAACTCCCAAAGTAAAGAAGCTAGGACTGAAAGGCATAGCTTGTCTGAAACCTCCTAACAGGACACACAAGCAGACCCTGTCACTTTGGCTCTCAGCCTTTTCCTTTGCCTGGAAAGAGGGAACATGCCTGGAACCTCCTACGGTGCTTTTCTCGGCCCTAGCAGACTGCAGTTCAAAACATGCTAAACGTCCAGCAATAACTCCCAAAGTAAAGAAGCTAGGCATGAAAGGCATAGCTTGTCTGAAACCTCCTAACAGGACACACAAGCAGACCCTGTCACTTTGGCTCTCAGCCTTTTCCTTTGCCTGGAAAGAGGGAACATACCTGCTACCTCCTACGGTGCTTTTCTCGGCCCTAGCAGACTGCAGTTCAAAACATGCTAAACGTCCAGCAATAACTCCCAAAGTAAAGAAGCTAGGCATGGAAGGCATAGCTTGTCTGAAACCTCCTAACAGGACACACAAGCAGACCCTGTCACTTTGGCTCTCAGCCTTTTCCTTTGCCTGGAAAGAGGGAACATGCCTGGAACCTCCTACGGTGCTTTTCTCGGCCCTAGCAGACTGCAGTTCAAAACATGCTAAACGTCCAGCAATAACTCCCAAAGTAAAGAAGCTAGGCCTGAAAGGCATAGCTTGTCTGAAACCTCCTAACAGGACACACAAGCAGACCCTGTCACTTTGGCTCTCAGCCTTTTCCTTTGCCTGGAAAGAGGGAACATGCCTGGAACCTCCTACGGTGCTTTTCTCGGCCCTAGCAGACTGCAGTTCAAAACATGCTAAACGTCCAGCAATAACTCCCAAAGTAAAGAAGCTAGGACTGAAAGGCATAGCTTGTCTGAAACCTCCTAACAGGACACACAAGCAGACCCTGTCACTTTGGCTCTCAGCCTTTTCCTTTGCCTGGAAAGAGGGAACATGCCTGGAACCTCCTACGGTGCTTTTCTCGGCCCTAGCAGACTGCAGTTCAAAACATGCTAAACGTCCAGCAATAACTCCCAAAGTAAAGAAGCTAGGCATGAAAGGCATAGCTTGTCTGAAACCTCCTAACAGGACACACAAGCAGACCCTGTCACTTTGGCTCTCAGCCTTTTCCTTTGCCTGGAAAGAGGGAACATACCTGCTACCTCCTACGGTGCTTTTCTCGGCCCTAGCAGACTGCAGTTCAAAACATGCTAAACGTCCAGCAATAACTCCCAAAGTAAAGAAGCTAGGCATGGAAGGCATAGCTTGTCTGAAACCTCCTAACAGGACACACAAGCAGACCCTGTCACTTTGGCTCTCAGCCTTTTCCTTTGCCTGGAAAGAGGGAACATGCCTGGAACCTCCTACGGTGCTTTTCTCGGCCCTAGCAGACTGCAGTTCAAAACATGCTAAACGTCCAGCAATAACTCCCAAAGTAAAGAAGCTAGGCCTGAAAGGCATAGCTTGTCTGAAACCTCCTAACAGGACACACAAGCAGACCCTGTCACTTTGGCTCTCAGCCTTTTCCTTTGCCTGGAAAGAGGGAACATGCCTGGAACCTCCTACGGTGCTTTTCTCGGCCCTAGCAGACTGCAGTTCAAAACATGCTAAACGTCCAGCAATAACTCCCAAAGTAAAGAAGCTAGGACTGAAAGGCATAGCTTGTCTGAAACCTCCTAACAGGACACACAAGCAGACCCTGTCACTTTGGCTCTCAGCCTTTTCCTTTGCCTGGAAAGAGGGAACATGCCTGGAACCTCCTACGGTGCTTTTCTCGGCCCTAGCAGACTGCAGTTCAAAACATGCTAAACGTCCAGCAATAACTCCCAAAGTAAAGAAGCTAGGACTGAAAGGCATAGCTTGTCTGAAACCTCCTAACAGGACACACAAGCAGACCCTGTCACTTTGGCTCTCAGCCTTTTCCTTTGCCTGGAAAGAGGGAACATGCCTGGAACCTCCTACGGTGCTTTTCTCGGCCCTAGCAGACTGCAGTTCAAAACATGCTAAACGTCCAGCAATAACTCCCAAAGTAAAGAAGCTAGGACTGAAAGGCATAGCTTGTCTGAAACCTCCTAACAGGACACACAAGCAGACCCTGTCACTTTGGCTCTCAGCCTTTTCCTTTGCCTGGAAAGAGGGAACATGCCTGGAACCTCCTACGGTGCTTTTCTCGGCCCTAGCAGACTGCAGTTCAAAACATGCTAAACGTCCAGCAATAACTCCCAAAGTAAAGAAGCTAGGCATGAAAGGCATAGCTTGTCTGAAACCTCCTAACAGGACACACAAGCAGACCCTGTCACTTTGGCTCTCAGCCTTTTCCTTTGCCTGGAAAGAGGGAACATGCCTGGAACCTCCTACGGTGCTTTTCTCGGCCCTAGCAGACTGCAGTTCAAAACATGCTAAACGTCCAGCAATAACTCCCAAAGTAAAGAAGCTAGGACTGAAAGGCATAGCTTGTCTGAAACCTCCTAACAGGACACACAAGCAGACCCTGTCACTTTGGCTCTCAGCCTTTTCCTTTGCCTGGAAAGAGGGAACATGCCTGGAACCTCCTACGGTGCTTTTCTCGGCCCTAGCAGACTGCAGTTCAAAACATGCTAAACGTCCAGCAATAACTCCCAAAGTAAAGAAGCTAGGCATGAAAGGCATAGCTTGTCTGAAACCTCCTAACAGGACACACAAGCAGACCCTGTCACTTTGGCTCTCAGCCTTTTCCTTTGCCTGGAAAGAGGGAACATGCCTGGAACCTCCTACGGTGCTTTTCTCGGCCCTAGCAGACTGCAGTTCAAAACATGCTAAACGTCCAGCAATAACTCCCAAAGTAAAGAAGCTAGGCATGAAAGGCATAGCTTGTCTGAAACCTCCTAACAGGACACACAAGCAGACCCTGTCACTTTGGCTCTCAGCCTTTTCCTTTGCCTGGAAAGAGGGAACATGCCTGGAACCTCCTACGGTGCTTTTCTCGGCCCTAGCAGACTGCAGTTCAAAACATGCTAAACGTCCAGCAATAACTCCCAAAGTAAAGAAGCTAGGCATGAAAGGCATAGCTTGTCTGAAACCTCCTAACAGGACACACAAGCAGACCCTGTCACTTTGGCTCTCAGCCTTTTCCTTTGCCTGGAAAGAGGGAACATGCCTGGAACCTCCTACGGTGCTTTTCTCGGCCCTAGCAGACTGCAGTTCAAAACATGCTAAACGTCCAGCAATAACTCCCAAAGTAAAGAAGCTAGGCATGAAAGGCATAGCTTGTCTGAAACCTCCTAACAGGACACACAAGCAGACCCTGTCACTTTGGCTCTCAGCCTTTTCCTTTGCCTGGAAAGAGGGAACATACCTGCTACCTCCTACGGTGCTTTTCTCGGCCCTAGCAGACTGCAGTTCAAACATGCTAAACGTCCAGCAATAACTCCCAAAGTAAAGAAGCTAGGCATGGAAGGCATAGCTTGTCTGAAACCTCCTAACAGGACACACAAGCAGACCTGTCACTTTGGCTCTCAGCCTTTTCCTTTGCCTGGAAAGAGGGAACATGCCTGGAACCTCCTACGGTGCTTTTCTCGGCCCTAGCAGACTGCAGTTCAAAACATGCTAAACGTCCAGCAATAACTCCCAAAGTAAAGAAGCTAGGCCTGAAAGGCATAGCTTGTCTGAAACCTCCTAACAGGACACACAAGCAGACCCTGTCACTTTGGCTCTCAGCCTTTTCCTTTGCCTGGAAAGAGGGAACATGCCTGGAACCTCCTACGGTGCTTTTCCTCGGCCCTAGCAGACTGCAGTTCAAAACATGCTAAACGTCCAGCAATAACTCCCAAAGTAAAGGAAGCTAGGACTGAAAGGCATAGCTTGTCTGAAACCTCCTAACAGGACACACAAGCAGACCCTGTCACTTTGGCTCTCAGCCTTTTCCTTTGCCTGGAAAGAGGGAACATGCCTGGAACCTCCTACGGTGCTTTTCTCGGCCCTAGCAGACTGCAGTTCAAAACATGCTAACGTCCAGCAATAACTCCCAAAGTAAAGAAGCTAGGACTGAAAGGCATAGCTTGTCTGAAACCTCCTAACAGGACACACAAGCAGACCCTGTCACTTTGGCTCTCAGCCTTTTCCTTTGCCTGGAAAGAGGGAACATGCCTGGAACCTCCTACGGTGCTTTTCTCGGCCCTAGCAGACTGCAGTTCAAAACATGCTAAACGTCCAGCAATAACTCCCAAAGTAAAGAAGCTAGGACTGAAAGGCATAGCTTGTCTGAAACCTCCTAACAGGACACACAAGCAGACCCTGTCACTTTGGCTCTCAGCCTTTTCCTTTGCCTGGAAAGAGGGAACATGCCTGGAACCTCCTACGGTGCTTTTCTCGGCCCTAGCAGACTGCAGTTCAAAACATGCTAAACGTCCAGCAATAACTCCCAAAGTAAAGAAGCTAGGCATGAAAGGCATAGCTTGTCTGAAACCTCCTAACAGGACACACAAGCAGACCCTGTCACTTTGGCTCTCAGCCTTTTCCTTTGCCTGGAAAGAGGGAACATGCCTGGAACCTCCTACGGTGCTTTTCTCGGCCCTAGCAGACTGCAGTTCAAAACATGCTAAACGTCCAGCAATAACTCCCAAAGTAAAGAAGCTAGGACTGAAAGGCATAGCTTGTCTGAAACCTCCTAACAGGACACACAAGCAGACCCTGTCACTTTGGCTCTCAGCCTTTTCCTTTGCCTGGAAAGAGGGAACATGCCTGGAACCTCCTACGGTGCTTTTCTCGGCCCCTAGCAGACTGCAAGTTCAAAACATGCTAAACGTCCAGCAATAACTCCCAAAGTAAAGAAGCTAGGACTGAAAGGCATAGCTTGTCTGAAACCTCCTAACAGGACACACAAGCAGACCCTGTCACTTTGGCTCTCAGCCTTTTCCTTTGCCTGGAAAGAGGGAACATGCCTGGAACCTCCTACGGTGCTTTTCTCGGCCCTAGCAGACTGCAGTTCAAAACATGCTAAACGTCCAGCAATAACTCCCAAAGTAAAGAAGCTAGGACTGAAAGGCAAGCTTGTCTGAAACCTCCTAACAGGACACACAAGCAGACCCTGTCACTTTGGCTCTCAGCCTTTTCCTTTGCCTGGAAAGAGGGAACATGCCTGGAACCTCCTACGGTGCTTTTCTCGGCCCTAGCAGACTGCAGTTCAAAACATGCTAAACGTCCAGCAATAACTCCCAAAGTAAAGAAGCTAGGCATGAAAGGCATAGCTTGTCTGAAACCTCCTAACAGGACACACAAGCAGACCCTGTCACTTTGGCTCTCAGCCTTTTCCTTTGCCTGGAAAGAGGGAACATACCTGCTACCTCCTACAGTGCTTTTCTCGGCCCTAGCAGACTGCAGTTCAAAACATGCTAAACGTCCAGCAATAACTCCCAAAGTAAAGAAGCTAGGCATGAAAGGCATAGCTTGTCTGAAACCTCCTAACAGGACACACAAGCAGACCCTGTCACTTTGGCTCTCAGCCTTTTCCTTTGCCTGGAAAGAGGGAACATGCCTGGAACCTCCTACGGTGCTTTTCTCGGCCCTAGCAGACTGCAGTTCAAAACATGCTAAACGTCCAGCAATAACTCCCAAAGTAAAGAAGCTAGGACTGAAAGGCATAGCTTGTCTGAAACCTCCTAACAGGACACACAAGCAGACCCTGTCACTTTGGCTCTCAGCCTTTTCCTTTGCCTGGAAAGAGGGAACATGCCTGGAACCTCCTACGGTGCTTTTCTCGGCCCTAGCAGACTGCAGTTCAAAACATGCTAAACGTCCAGCAATAACTCCCAAAGTAAAGAAGCTAGGACTGAAAGGCATAGCTTGTCTGAAACCTCCTAACAGGACACACAAGCAGACCCTGTCACTTTGGCTCTCAGCCTTTTCCTTTGCCTGGAAAGAGGGAACATGCCTGGAACCTCCTACGGTGCTTTTCTCGGCCCTAGCAGACTGCAGTTCAAAACATGCTAAACGTCCAGCAATAACTCCCAAAGTAAAGAAGCTAGGCATGAAAGGCATAGCTTGTCTGAAACCTCCTAACAGGACACACAAGCAGACCCTGTCACTTTGGCTCTCAGCCTTTTCCTTTGCCTGGAAAGAGGGAACATGCCTGGAACCTCCTACGGTGCTTTTCTCGGCACTAGCAGACTGAAGTTCAAAACATGCTAAACGTCCAGCAATAACTCCCAAAGTAAAGAAGCTAGGCATGAAAGGCATAGCTTGTCTGAAACCTCCTAACAGGACACACAAGCAGACCCTGTCACTTTGGCTCTCAGCCTTTTCCTTTGCCTGGAAAGAGGGAACATGCCTGGAACCTCCTACGGTGCTTTTCTCGGCCCTAGCAGACTGCAGTTCAAAACATGCTAAACGTCCAGCAATAACTCCCAAAGTAAAGAAGCTAGGCATGAAAGGCATAGCTTGTCTGAAACCTCCTAACAGGACACACAAGCAGACCCTGTCACTTTGGCTCTCAGCCTTTTCCTTTGCCTGGAAAGAGGGAACATGCCTGGAACCTCCTACGGTGCTTTTCTCGGCCCTAGAAGACTGCAGTTCAAAACATGCTAAACGTCCAGCAATAACTCCCAAAGTAAAGAAGCTAGGCATGAAAGGCATAGCTTGTCTGAAACCTCCTAACAGGACACACAAGCAGACCCTGTCACTTTGGCTCTCAGCCTTTTCCTTTGCCTGGAAAGAGGGAACATGCCTGGAACCTCCTACGGTGCTTTTCTCGGCCCTAGCAGACTGCAGTTCAAAACATGCTAAACGTCCAGCAATAACTCCCAAAGTAAAGAAGCTAGGACTGAAAGGCATAGCTTGTCTGAAACCTCCTAACAGGACACACAAGCAGACCCTGTCACTTTGGCTCTCAGCCTTTTCCTTTGCCTGGAAAGAGGGAACATGCCTGGAACCTCCTACGGTGCTTTTCTCGGCCCTAGCAGACTGCAGTTCAAAACATGCTAAACGTCCAGCAATAACTCCCAAAGTAAAGAAGCTAGGACTGAAAGGCATAGCTTGTCTGAAACCTCCTAACAGGACACACAAGCAGACCCTGTCACTTTGGCTCTCAGCCTTTTCCTTTACCTGGAAAGAGGGAACATGCCTGGAACCTCCTACGGTGCTTTTCTCGGCCCTAGCAGACTGCAGTTCAAAACATGCTAAACGTCCAGCAATAACTCCCAAAGTAAAGAAGCTAGGCATGAAAGGCATAGCTTGTCTGAAACCTCCTAACAGGACACACAAGCAGACCCTGTCACTTTGGCTCTCAGCCTTTTCCTTTGCCTGGAAAGAGGGAACATGCCTGGAACCTCCTACGGTGCTTTTCTCGGCCCTAGCAGACTGCAGTTCAAAACATGCTAAACGTCCAGCAATAACTCCCAAAGTAAAGAAGCTAGGCATGAAAGGCATAGCTTGTCTGAAACCTCCTAACAGGACACACAAGCAGACCCTGTCACTTTGGCTCTCAGCCTTTTCCTTTGCCTGGAAAGAGGGAACATGCCTGGAACCTCCTACGGTGCTTTTCTCGGCCCTAGCAGACTGCAGTTCAAAACATGCTAAACGTCCAGCAATAACTCCCAAAGTAAAGAAGCTAGGCATGAAAGGCATAGCTTGTCTGAAACCTCCTAACAGGACACACAAGCAGACCCTGTCACTTTGGCTCTCAGCCTTTTCCTTTGCCTGGAAAGAAGGAACATACCTGCTACCTCCTACAGTGCTTTTCTCGGCCCTAGCAGACTGCAGTTCAAAACATGCTAAACGTCCAGCAATAACTCCCAAAGTAAAGAAGCTAGGACTGAAAGGCATAGCTTGTCTGAAACCTCCTAACAGGACACACAAGCAGACCCTGTCACTTTGGCTCTCAGCCTTTTCCTTTGCCTGGAAAGAAGGAACATACCTGCTACCTCCTACAGTGCTTTTCTCGGCCCTAGCAGACTGCAGTTCAAAACATGCTAAACGTCCAGCAATAACTCCCAAAGTAAAGAAGCTAGGCATGAAAGGCATAGCTTGTCTGAAACCTCCTAACAGGACACACAAGCAGACCCTGTCACTTTGGCTCTCAGCCTTTTCCTTTGCCTGGAAAGAGGGAACATGCCTGGAACCTCCTACGGTGCTTTTCTCGGCCCTAGCAGACTGCAGTTCAAAACATGCTAAACGTCCAGCAATAACTCCCAAAGTAAAGAAGCTAGGCATGAAAGGCATAGCTTGTCTGAAACCTCCTAACAGGACACACAAGCAGACCCTGTCACTTTGGCTCTCAGCCTTTTCCTTTGCCTGGAAAGAGGGAACATGCCTGGAACCTCCTACGGTGCTTTTCTCGGCCCTAGCAGACTGCAGTTCAAAACATGCTAAACGTCCAGCAATAACTCCCAAAGTAAAGAAGCTAGGACTGAAAGGCATAGCTTGTCTGAAACCTCCTAACAGGACACACAAGCAGACCCTGTCACTTTGGCTCTCAGCCTTTTCCTTTGCCTGGAAAGAGGGAACATGCCTGGAACCTCCTACGGTGCTTTTCTCGGCCCTAGCAGACTGCAGTTCAAAACATGCTAAACGTCCAGCAATAACTCCCAAAGTAAAGAAGCTAGGCATGAAAGGCATAGCTTGTCTGAAACCTCCTAACAGGACACACAAGCAGACCCTGTCACTTTGGCTCTCAGCCTTTTCCTTTGCCTGGAAAGAAGGAACATACCTGCTACCTCCTACAGTGCTTTTCTCGGCCCTAGCAGACTGCAGTTCAAAACATGCTAAACGTCCAGCAATAACTCCCAAAGTAAAGAAGCTAGGACTGAAAGGCATAGCTTGTCTGAAACCTCCTAACAGGACACA
The DNA here is from genome assembly GCA_022605955.1 of Rallus limicola. NCBI lineage: Eukaryota > Metazoa > Chordata > Aves > Gruiformes > Rallidae > Rallus > Rallus limicola. Next base: position 9,193 of record JAKCOZ010000587.1, on the reverse strand, counting down.
CAAGCAGACCCTGTCACTTTGGCTCTCAGCCTTTTCCTTTGCCTGGAAAGAAGGAACATACCTGCTACCTCCTACAGTGCTTTTCTCGGCCCTAGCAGACTGCAGTTCAAAACATGCTAAACGTCCAGCAATAACTCCCAAAGTAAAGAAGCTAGGCATGAAAGGCATAGCTTGTCTGAAACCTCCTAACAGGACACACAAGCAGACCCTGTCACTTTGGCTCTCAGCCTTTTCCTTTGCCTGGAAAGAGGGAACATGCCTGGAACCTCCTACGGTGCTTTTCTCGGCCCTAGCAGACTGCAGTTCAAAACATGCTAAACGTCCAGCAATAACTCCCAAAGTAAAGAAGCTAGGCATGAAAGGCATAGCTTGTCTGAAACCTCCTAACAGGACACACAAGCAGACCCTGTCACTTTGGCTCTCAGCCTTTTCCTTTGCCTGGAAAGAGGGAACATGCCTGGAACCTCCTACGGTGCTTTTCTCGGCCCTAGCAGACTGCAGTTCAAAACATGCTAAACGTCCAGCAATAACTCCCAAAGTAAAGAAGCTAGGCCTGAAAGGCATAGCTTGTCTGAAACCTCCTAACAGGACACACAAGCAGACCCTGTCACTTTGGCTCTCAGCCTTTTCCTTTGCCTGGAAAGAGGGAACATGCCTGGAACCTCCTACGGTGCTTTTCTCGGCCCTAGCAGACTGCAGTTCTAAACATGCTAAACGTCCAGCAATAACTCCCAAAGTAAAGAAGCTAGGCATGAAAGGCATAGCTTGTCTGAAACCTCCTAACAGGACACACAAGCAGACCCTGTCACTTTGGCTCTCAGCCTTTTCCATTGCCTGGAAAGAGGGAACATACCTGCTACCTCCTACAGTGCTTTTCTCGGCCCTAGCAGACTGCAGTTCAAAACATGCTAAACGTCCAGCAATAACTCCCAAAGTATAGAGGCTAGGACTGAAAGGCATAGCTTGTCTGAAACCTCCTAACAGGACACACAAGCAGACCCTGTCACTTTGGCTCTCAGCCTTTTCCTTTGCCTGGAAAGAGGGAACATACCTGCTACCTCCTACGGTGCTTTTCTCGGCCCTAGCAGACTGCAGTTCAAAACATGCTAAACGTCCAGCAATAACTCCCAAAGTAAAGAAGCTAGGCATGGAAGGCATAGCTTGTCTGAAACCTCCTAACAGGACACACAAGCAGACCCTGTCACTTTGGCTCTCAGCCTTTTCCTTTGCCTGGAAAGAGGGAACATGCCTGGAACCTCCTACGGTGCTTTTCTCGGCCCTAGCAGACTGCAGTTCAAAACATGCTAAACGTCCAGCAATAACTCCCAAAGTAAAGAAGCTAGGCATGAAAGGCATAGCTTGTCTGAAACCTCCTAACAGGACACACAAGCAGACCCTGTCACTTTGGCTCTCAGCCTTTTCCTTTGCCTGGAAAGAGGGAACATGCCTGGAACCTCCTACGGTGCTTTTCTCGGCCCTAGCAGACTGCAGTTCAAAACATGCTAAACGTCCAGCAATAACTCCCAAAGTAAAGAAGCTAGGACTGAAAGGCATAGCTTGTCTGAAACCTCCTAACAGGACACACAAGCAGACCCTGTCACTTTGGCTCTCAGCCTTTTCCTTTGCCTGGAAAGAGGGAACATGCCTGGAACCTCCTACGGTGCTTTTCTCGGCCCTAGCAGACTGCAGTTCAAAACATGCTAAACGTCCAGCAATAACTCCCAAAGTAAAGAAGCTAGGACTGAAAGGCATAGCTTGTCTGAAACCTCCTAACAGGACACACAAGCAGACCCTGTCACTTTGGCTCTCAGCCTTTTCCTTTGCCTGGAAAGAAGGAACATACCTGCTACCTCCTACAGTGCTTTTCTCGGCCCTAGCAGACTGCAGTTCAAAACATGCTAAACGTCCAGCAATAACTCCCAAAGTAAAGAAGCTAGGACTGAAAGGCATAGCTTGTCTGAAACCTCCTAACAGGACACACAAGCAGACCCTGTCACTTTGGCTCTCAGCCTTTTCCTTTGCCTGGAAAGAAGGAACATACCTGCTACCTCCTACAGTGCTTTTCTCGGCCCTAGCAGACTGCAGTTCAAAACATGCTAAACGTCCAGCAATAACTCCCAAAGTAAAGAAGCTAGGCATGAAAGGCATAGCTTGTCTGAAACCTCCTAACAGGACACACAAGCAGACCCTGTCACTTTGGCTCTCAGCCTTTTCCTTTGCCTGGAAAGAGGGAACATGCCTGGAACCTCCTACGGTGCTTTTCTCGGCCCTAGCAGACTGCAGTTCAAAACATGCTAAACGTCCAGCAATAACTCCCAAAGTAAAGAAGCTAGGCATGAAAGGCATAGCTTGTCTGAAACCTCCTAACAGGACACACAAGCAGACCCTGTCACTTTGGCTCTCAGCCTTTTCCTTTGCCTGGAAAGAGGGAACATGCCTGGAACCTCCTACGGTGCTTTTCTCGGCCCTAGCAGACTGCAGTTCTAAACATGCTAAACGTCCAGCAATAACTCCCAAAGTAAAGAAGCTAGGCATGAAAGGCATAGCTTGTCTGAAACCTCCTAACAGGACACACAAGCAGACCCTGTCACTTTGGCTCTCAGCCTTTTCCTTTGCCTGGAAAGAGGGAACATGCCTGGAACCTCCTACGGTGCTTTTCTCGGCCCTAGCAGACTGCAGTTCAAAACATGCTAAACGTCCAGCAATAACTCCCAAAGTAAAGAAGCTAGGCATGAAAGGCATAGCTTGTCTGAAACCTCCTAACAGGACACACAAGCAGACCCTGTCACTTTGGCTCTCAGCCTTTTCCTTTGCCTGGAAAGAGGGAACATGCCTGGAACCTCCTACAGTGCTTTTCTCGGCCCTAGCAGACTGCAGTTCAAAACATGCTAAACGTCCAGCAATAACTCCCAAAGTATAGAGGCTAGGACTGAAAGGCATAGCTTGTCTGAAACCTCCTAACAGGACACACAAGCAGACCCTGTCACTTTGGCTCTCAGCCTTTTCCTTTGCCTGGAAAGAGGGAACATACCTGCTACCTCCTACGGTGCTTTTCTCGGCCCTAGCAGACTGCAGTTCAAAACATGCTAAACGTCCAGCAATAACTCCCAAAGTAAAGAAGCTAGGCATGGAAGGCATAGCTTGTCTGAAACCTCCTAACAGGACACACAAGCAGACCCTGTCACTTTGGCTCTCAGCCTTTTCCTTTGCCTGGAAAGAGGGAACATGCCTGGAACCTCCTACGGTGCTTTTCTCGGCCCTAGCAGACTGCAGTTCAAAACATGCTAAACGTCCAGCAATAACTCCCAAAGTAAAGAAGCTAGGCATGAAAGGCATAGCTTGTCTGAAACCTCCTAACAGGACACACAAGCAGACCCTGTCACTTTGGCTCTCAGCCTTTTCCTTTGCCTGGAAAGAGGGAACATGCCTGGAACCTCCTACGGTGCTTTTCTCGGCCCTAGCAGACTGCAGTTCAAAACATGCTAAACGTCCAGCAATAACTCCCAAAGTAAAGAAGCTAGGACTGAAAGGCATAGCTTGTCTGAAACCTCCTAACAGGACACACAAGCAGACCCTGTCACTTTGGCTCTCAGCCTTTTCCTTTGCCTGGAAAGAGGGAACATGCCTGGAACCTCCTACGGTGCTTTTCTCGGCCCTAGCAGACTGCAGTTCAAAACATGCTAAACGTCCAGCAATAACTCCCAAAGTAAAGAAGCTAGGCATGAAAGGCATAGCTTGTCTGAAACCTCCTAACAGGACACACAAGCAGACCCTGTCACTTTGGCTCTCAGCCTTTTCCTTTGCCTGGAAAGAGGGAACATGCCTGGAACCTCCTACGGTGCTTTTCTCGGCCCTAGTAGACTGCAGTTCAAAACATGCTAAACGTCCAGCAATAACTCCCAAAGTAAAGAAGCTAGGCATGAAAGGCATAGCTTGTCTGAAACCTCCTAACAGGACACACAAGCAGACCCTGTCACTTTGGCTCTCAGCCTTTTCCTTTGCCTGGAAAGAGGGAACATGCCTGGAACCTCCTACGGTGCTTTTCTCGGCCCTAGCAGACTGCAGTTCAAAACATGCTAAACGTCCAGCAATAACTCCCAAAGTAAAGAAGCTAGGACTGAAAGGCATAGCTTGTCTGAAACCTCCTAACAGGACACACAAGCAGACCCTGTCACTTTGGCTCTCAGCCTTTTCCTTTGCCTGGAAAGAGGGAACATGCCTGGAACCTCCTACGGTGCTTTTCTCGGCCCTAGCAGACTGCAGTTCAAAACATGCTAAACGTCCAGCAATAACTCCCAAAGTAAAGAAGCTAGGCATGAAAGGCATAGCTTGTCTGAAACCTCCTAACAGGACACACAAGCAGACCCTGTCACTTTGGCTCTCAGCCTTTTCCTTTGCCTGGAAAGAGGGAACATGCCTGGAACCTCCTACGGTGCTTTTCTCGGCCCTAGCAGACTGCAGTTCAAAACATGCTAAACGTCCACCAATAACTCCCAAAGTAAAGAAGCTAGGCATGAAAGGCATAGCTTGTCTGAAACCTCCTAACAGGACACACAAGCAGACCCTGTCACTTTGGCTCTCAGCCTTTTCCTTTGCCTGGAAAGAGGGAACATGCCTGGAACCTCCTACGGTGCTTTTCTCGGCCCTAGCAGACTGCAGTTCAAAACATGCTAAACGTCCAGCAATAACTCCCAAAGTAAAGAAGCTAGGACTGAAAGGCATAGCTTGTCTGAAACCTCCTAACAGGACACACAAGCAGACCCTGTCACTTTGGCTCTCAGCCTTTTCCTTTGCCTGGAAAGAGGGAACATGCCTGGAACCTCCTACGGTGCTTTTCTCGGCCCTAGCAGACTGCAGTTCAAAACATGCTAAACGTCCAGCAATAACTCCCAAAGTAAAGAAGCTAGGCATGAAAGGCATAGCTTGTCTGAAACCTCCTAACAGGACACACAAGCAGACCCTGTCACTTTGGCTCTCAGCCTTTTCCTTTGCCTGGAAAGAGGGAACATGCCTGGAACCTCCTACGGTGCTTTTCTCGGCCCTAGCAGACTGCAGTTCAAAACATGCTAAACGTCCAGCAATAACTCCCAAAGTAAAGAAGCTAGGACTGAAAGGCATAGCTTGTCTGAAACCTCCTAACAGGACACACAAGCAGACCCTGTCACTTTGGCTCTCAGCCTTTTCCTTTGCCTGGAAAGAGGGAACATGCCTGGAACCTCCTACGGTGCTTTTCTCGGCCCTAGCAGACTGCAGTTCAAAACATGCTAAACGTCCAGCAATAACTCCCAAAGTAAAGAAGCTAGGCATGAAAGGCATAGCTTGTCTGAAACCTCCTAACAGGACACACAAGCAGACCCTGTCACTTTGGCTCTCAGCCTTTTCCTTTGCCTGGAAAGAGGGAACATGCCTGGAACCTCCTACGGTGCTTTTCTCGGCCCTAGCAGACTGCAGTTCAAAACATGCTAAACGTCCACCAATAACTCCCAAAGTAAAGAAGCTAGGCATGAAAGGCATAGCTTGTCTGAAACCTCCTAACAGGACACACAAGCAGACCCTGTCACTTTGGCTCTCAGCCTTTTCCTTTGCCTGGAAAGAGGGAACATGCCTGGAACCTCCTACGGTGCTTTTCTCGGCCCTAGCAGACTGCAGTTCAAAACATGCTAAACGTCCAGCAATAACTCCCAAAGTAAAGAAGCTAGGACTGAAAGGCATAGCTTGTCTGAAACCTCCTAACAGGACACACAAGCAGACCCTGTCACTTTGGCTCTCAGCCTTTTCCTTTGCCTGGAAAGAGGGAACATGCCTGGAACCTCCTACGGTGCTTTTCTCGGCCCTAGCAGACTGCAGTTCAAAACATGCTAAACGTCCAGCAATAACTCCCAAAGTAAAGAAGCTAGGCATGAAAGGCATAGCTTGTCTGAAACCTCCTAACAGGACACACAAGCAGACCCTGTCACTTTGGCTCTCAGCCTTTTCCTTTGCCTGGAAAGAGGGAACATGCCTGGAACCTCCTACGGTGCTTTTCTCGGCCCTAGCAGACTGCAGTTCAAAACATGCTAAACGTCCACCAATAACTCCCAAAGTAAAGAAGCTAGGCATGAAAGGCATAGCTTGTCTGAAACCTCCTAACAGGACACACAAGCAGACCCTGTCACTTTGGCTCTCAGCCTTTTCCTTTGCCTGGAAAGAGGGAACATGCCTGGAACCTCCTACGGTGCTTTTCTCGGCCCTAGCAGACTGCAGTTCAAAACATGCTAAACGTCCAGCAATAACTCCCAAAGTAAAGAAGCTAGGCATGAAAGGCATAGCTTGTCTGAAACCTCCTAACAGGACACACAAGCAGACCCTGTCACTTTGGCTCTCAGCCTTTTCCTTTGCCTGGAAAGAGGGAACATGCCTGGAACCTCCTACGGTGCTTTTCTCGGCCCTAGCAGACTGCAGTTCAAAACATGCTAAACGTCCAGCAATAACTCCCAAAGTAAAGAAGCTAGGACTGAAAGGCATAGCTTGTCTGAAACCTCCTAACAGGACACACAAGCAGACCCTGTCACTTTGGCTCTCAGCCTTTTCCTTTACCTGGAAAGAGGGAACATGCCTGGAACCTCCTACGGTGCTTTTCTCGGCCCTAGCAGACTGCAGTTCAAAACATGCTAAACGTCCAGCAATAACTCCCAAAGTAAAGAAGCTAGGCATGAAAGGCATAGCTTGTCTGAAACCTCCTAACAGGACACACAAGCAGACCCTGTCACTTTGGCTCTCAGCCTTTTCCTTTGCCTGGAAAGAGGGAACATGCCTGGAACCTCCTACGGTGCTTTTCTCGGCCCTAGCAGACTGCAGTTCAAAACATGCTAAACGTCCAGCAATAACTCCCAAAGTAAAGAAGCTAGGCATGAAAGGCATAGCTTGTCTGAAACCTCCTAACAGGACACACAAGCAGACCCTGTCACTTTGGCTCTCAGCCTTTTCCTTTGCCTGGAAAGAGGGAACATGCCTGGAACCTCCTACGGTGCTTTTCTCGGCCCTAGCAGACTGCAGTTCAAAACATGCTAAACGTCCAGCAATAACTCCCAAAGTAAAGAAGCTAGGACTGAAAGGCATAGCTTGTCTGAAACCTCCTAACAGGACACACAAGCAGACCCTGTCACTTTGGCTCTCAGCCTTTTCCTTTGCCTGGAAAGAGGGAACATGCCTGGAACCTCCTACGGTGCTTTTCTCGGCCCTAGCAGACTGCAGTTCAAAACATGCTAAACGTCCAGCAATAACTCCCAAAGTAAAGAAGCTAGGCCTGAAAGGCATAGCTTGTCTGAAACCTCCTAACAGGACACACAAGCAGACCCTGTCACTTTGGCTCTCAGCCTTTTCCTTTGCCTGGAAAGAGGGAACATGCCTGGAACCTCCTACAGTGCTTTTCTCGGCCCTAGCAGACTGCAGTTCTAAACATGCTAAACGTCCAGCAATAACTCCCAAAGTAAAGAAGCTAGGCCTGAAAGGCATAGCTTGTCTGAAACCTCCTAACAGGACACACAAGCAGACCCTGTCACTTTGGCTCTCAGCCTTTTCCTTTGCCTGGAAAGAGGGAACATGCCTGGAACCTCCTACGGTGCTTTTCTCGGCCCTAGCAGACTGCAGTTCAAAACATGCTAAACGTCCAGCAATAACTCCCAAAGTAAAGAAGCTAGGCATGAAAGGCATAGCTTGTCTGAAACCTCCTAACAGGACACACAAGCAGACCCTGTCACTTTGGCTCTCAGCCTTTTCCTTTGCCTGGAAAGAGGGAACATGCCTGGAACCTCCTACGGTGCTTTTCTCGGCCCTAGCAGACTGCAGTTCAAAACATGCTAAACGTCCAGCAATAACTCCCAAAGTAAAGAAGCTAGGCATGAAAGGCATAGCTTGTCTGAAACCTCCTAACAGGACACACAAGCAGACCCTGTCACTTTGGCTCTCAGCCTTTTCCTTTGCCTGGAAAGAGGGAACATGCCTGGAACCTCCTACGGTGCTTTTCTCGGCCCTAGCAGACTGCAGTTCAAAACATGCTAAACGTCCAGCAATAACTCCCAAAGTAAAGAAGCTAGGCATGAAAGGCATAGCTTGTCTGAAACCTCCTAACAGGACACACAAGCAGACCCTGTCACTTTGGCTCTCAGCCTTTTCCTTTGCCTGGAAAGAGGGAACATGCCTGGAACCTCCTACGGTGCTTTTCTCGGCCCTAGCAGACTGCAGTTCAAAACATGCTAAACGTCCAGCAATAACTCCCAAAGTAAAGAAGCTAGGACTGAAAGGCATAGCTTGTCTGAAACCTCCTAACAGGACACACAAGCAGACCCTGTCACTTTGGCTCTCAGCCTTTTCCTTTGCCTGGAAAGAGGGAACATGCCTGGAACCTCCTACGGTGCTTTTCTCGGCCCTAGCAGACTGCAGTTCAAAACATGCTAAACGTCCAGCAATAACTCCCAAAGTAAAGAAGCTAGGACTGAAAGGCATAGCTTGTCTGAAACCTCCTAACAGGACACACAAGCAGACCCTGTCACTTTGGCTCTCAGCCTTTTCCTTTGCCTGGAACGAGGGAACATGCCTGGAACCTCCTACGGTGCTTTTCTCGGCCCTAGCAGACTGCAGTTCAAAACATGCTAAACGTCCAGCAATAACTCCCAAAGTAAAGAAGCTAGGCATGAAAGGCATAGCTTGTCTGAAACCTCCTAACAGGACACACAAGCAGACCCTGTCACTTTGGCTCTCAGCCTTTTCCTTTGCCTGGAACGAGGGAACATGCCTGGAACCTCCTACGGTGCTTTTCTCGGCCCTAGCAGACTGCAGTTCAAAACAGCATGTAAAGGCTAGGCATGAAGGCATAGTAAAGAAGCTAGGACTGAAAGGCATAGCTTGTCTGAAACCTCCTAACAGGACACACAAGCAGACCCTGTCACTTTGGCTCTCAGCCTTTTCCTTTGCCTGGAACGAGGGGAACATGCCTGGAACCTCCTACGGTGCTTTTCTCGGCCCTAGCAGACTGCAGTTCAAAACATGCTAAACGTCCAGCAATAACTCCCAAAGTAAAGAAGCTAGGCATGAAAGGCATAGCTTGTCTGAAACCTCCTAACAGGACACACAAGCAGACCCTGTCACTTTGGCTCTCAGCCTTTTCCTTTGCCTGGAACGAGGGAACATGCCTGGAACCTCCTACGGTGCTTTT